>PVLD010011989.1:0-62478 GCA_004027595.1 Dinomys branickii | reverse complement strand
CTAAATTTGCATGTCTGTATATGGGTCCATACATCTACAATTCGAAGATATCAATGGATAAAGCAACAACTACTGTTGAGACCATATCACCTTGTCTATAGATTAGTTGTGATTGTACTATTTTCTATGATAATGGGTGTCTGTTTGTCAATATGTTTTTGTACTTTTATGTTTCTAAAATAAAAATAAAAAAAAAAGAGTGTGTGTGCGCGTGTGTGCATGAGTGCATGCATGTGTGTGTGTGTGTGTGAGAGAGAGAGAGAGAGAGAGACAGACAGACAGACAGACACAGACAGTCAGACAAAGAGACAGAGATTCTAGAAGTGGAACCCAAGGTCTCAAGCAAGCCCCAGCTGAAAACTTGCTTTTAGAAGAGAATATTGAGGCCCCCTTTTCATCTCAGACAACCCAAGCCATCAAAGCCCTCAGAGGCCCCTGCAGCCATGATTTAAGAAGACTGGCTCTGGCTCACACTGCCGGTGGATCTTGGCATCATTCCTGTGATGCTGGTTTTGCCTATATGCAAACTGCCAGTGTCATGAGACCACTGAGGCCTCCACAGAGATTTCAAAGGAAAGTCTGGGGGCCAGGCATTGTGTGACAGGACTGGAGTCCCTGCAAACAGTCCCAGACATAGGGAAGCTGTAGCTGCTGTAGAGTTACGTGTAGCAGGAGTGCATAGCCTCTGCTGAGCACAGCTGCAGGTAGCTTGCAAAGTCCATTCCAAACAAAAGCTAGGTGAGCTACAGTTAGCAAGGCTGTAGGAATGGCGTTGTCCTGCCACTGGGAGCCCCACATGCTGCCACAGTGTGCCCCCAGATACTGGAACGGAGAGGCAGGATTTCATGCTTGCTCTTCTAGGCTTCAGTATTGTCTAGGTCTGACCCCTCCTTCCTATCACCCCCACTTCCCCCTTTTGTTATGTGAATGTTTATTGCTATGGGTTGTGTCTGGATGTTCCCCCAAAGCATCCAGTGGCCATAGAGATTTTTTGGAGGTGGCTGAATCTGGAGAGTGTGATGCGGGGACTAAGGGAGTGTGATTACTAAATCAGTCCACTGATGGGTTGGCATTGCCCTGATCCCAGTTGTCTGGATAAAATAAAAGGAGCAGGAAGATGCTGTTAAGGTCCCTTGTTATTTCTTCTGTCTTCCACTGCCATGAGGTCCCAGGTTGGACCTTCTTGGCTGGCCGCTCTTCCTGCTATTTACTGTCTTACCTTGGGCAATTATTCAGTTATGTCTCAGTCTGCTATGTGCCACCCAGCCTTGGAGCCAGCTGATTATGTACTCAAACCTGTACAAACTGTGGCTCAAATAAATCTTTCCCTCTGTAACTTTGGATGTCAGGTATTTTGTCTCAGGAATAAGAGAAAAGTAATGAGGACATTAGCCTTTGCCATTTTGTCTTGGGAGCAGGAAAGTTGTTTCTTTTACTTTTATAGGGACTCAGACTTGCGTTTTCCTGAAGTCTTGGACAAGATGTTGGATTTGAACTTGAGAAGTGATCTAACAGTTGAGATTTAGGGGGCCTTGCAGATAGAGTTAATATGTTTTATCTTGTGAGACAGACATGAAACTTTGGCAGCCAGGGCAACAACACTGTAGGTTCGACTTTAAATGTCCCCTAAAAACCAGTATGGTAAATGCTTGGTCTCCAGCATGGCAACAGCAGGAGGCAGGAAAATTTAAAAAGCTTTACTTTGGGGACTGCTGGAGGTCTTTGTCATTGAGCAGCAGCCCTGGAAGGAGACACTGGAAGCCCTCTACTCCTCTTCCTTTCCACTCTTGCCTGAGCCATGAAGTGAACAGGCTTCCTCTGCACCTGCTTCCGCCATGATTGCCGCCTTGCTACAGGCCTAAAGCAACGGGGCCAGTCAGCCATGGACTGAAATCTCCAAAACGATGGGCAAAAATAAACATTTTCTCTTTTGAAGTTAATTTATCGGAAGCATTTGTTTTGTTTACAGAAAGCTGCCTGACACAGGCCACGTACCAACATGGGGCCCTGGTTCGGACCTTCTTGGCTGGCAGCTCTCCCTGCTATTTACTGCCTTACCTTGGGCAATTATTCAGTTATGTCGCAGTCTTCCCACCAGTAAGAATGGTGATATTTAGTACAATCTCTGACAATAACTGTGAGAGTTAAGTAAGCTACAACACGTACGATGTCAGAGCAGCTCCCCCAGTCCAGCCTTACAAGAAATTACTTTAATGATTATTTCCATAATAGTTCTGATCTATGCAGTCCAGACAGACAGTCATGAAGTAAACTTGTTTCATGCATTGAATGCTTCAGGACATTCACGATTAATTCTCAGGAACCCTAGCTGAGAAGGGATAATTACTTTCACACCTTTTTTAGGAGACAATGAGTAGACAGATACATCACAGCCCCCACACGGGAAGGACTCTAAAAATCCTTTCCATACATGTATTAAACAACTGTAGTTTTTAAAAAAAGATTTCAGGCACCTTTATTGATGGTGGACAGTTTTAGTCAGGAAACTTGCCTCTGAAATCTTTCTCTTTTGTAAGGGAATGAAATCCTTCCTAAGTTCCAACTATCCTTCCAATAGCAATGGCCTCCATCATTTCTGTTCACCATTATAAAGCTTGACAATGCTGTGCATACAGTCAACCAAACATTTTAGCTCAATATCCTACCCCAGATCCCCAAAAACCCTTGCTGGCCTACCTAATAATGGAAACTTTCTTTAAGTAGAGGTCAGAAAAGGAGTACACTTAAAATACTCTTTATTTCAAAATAAAATACTCTTAATTTCAGAGTAAAAATCATTCTTATCACATTTGACCAAACAAAGATCGGTGATGTGTCAAGCTGTACATAATATAGACTATGGCATATTCAGATACTAACATGTTTAAAATAATTTTAAAAATTCAGTGAGATCTGTCCCCTGAATCATATTTACCTGAACTTTGAAAATTTAGAAGTTTAAATATTCAACATATCGACCTAAAATGTTCTTCAAAGCTTTTCAGCAATTTGGCACAAATGAGTAAAAGAAATCACTTAAAATTTTGCACTTGATATTAACTCTGGGACATAGAAAGGGTCTCCGAGGTCAGGAAATGAGACGTAAAAAGTGACACCGGATAAAAACTCTGCTCATCTTCACCCATTTTGGGTGGCTCTCAACATGCTCTTCCCATACATATAGCACTGCTATACTGAACCTCATGCATTCCTACTGAATCAGACTTTCTAGGGCTGGCACCATCCAGTAATTCTGCTGCATGATGAAATTTGAGAATCATTACTCAAGAAATATAGACTCAGCTTAGGCAGTTGAAACTGAACTTAATGAAAAGAGAAATATAGAGATCAGAAGTGTTGGGAACTGCAAATTATAAATTGAAGCTAGGGCCCTGAGGCGTTAATGAAGGCCTTTATGATCTCGTGATGCTATGACACTCCAGGGCAAGATCCTCATGAGAATAAAGTCACCACTGTGCTCTGGATCATCTGGATTGATCCTCATCAGCATAAGACCTTCTCAGCATAAGGCCACTGTTGCCCTCTTGGTAATCCCATAATCCCCTCCTCAATCAATAACTGCCAAGGTTTTGGATGCTTTGTGGCCTGTTTTCCCATTGTGCTCCCCATGAACACCTGGTCACCCCAGACCCCCACTGCACTGCCGTGTGTCTCTTGCTCTTTCCTTCTGGCATGAGCCTTAACACTTGGCAGGACACTGGAGTCCACTGCCGGGGCCTCTAACACAGAAATGCAGTCAGGACTGAGGATCTAGTTTGACTAGTGTTTCTCAATCTTGACTGCATATGGAAATGGAAGATGTTAAAAAAAATTAGTGTTTGTGTTCTCACATCATGGATTCAGGTTCCTGGGTTGTCGTGAGATTTGAAATTTAAAGTAATTCTTCAGGTGATTCTTATACCTAATCAATGCTGAGAACTTATTCTCTCTAAACAGTAAGTAGCACTGGGGAAGATAGAAACTGGCATTATGTTTATTTACGTATTTATATTTTGGTACCAGGAATTGAACTCAAGACCTTGCGCTTTCCAAGCAAGGTGCTGTGCCACTGAGCTATATCCTCAGCCCTGTCATTGTGTTTAAGTTTCATATTACTTCTGTTACTAGTATCATTTGCCACCACCAGGAAATAATAAGTCTGCCTTTCTTATACTACATTGCAAGGGTAAATATTACCTAATTTACTGTTTGAAAAATAAAAATTGGCAAATTCTATCAAGATGAATGGACTCATCAGTGCTAAAATATTTTTCAAGGGCTAGACCAGCTTCAGACATTAGAGCTGTGAAAGGACCAACACTTTTTGGCCTGCAGCTTCACGAAGGTTGATACAGTATTTTTTCACTGCAGCATGCATTGCTTGGTCACCCCATTCTTTCTCACAAAACTCTTTATTGAACTGCCTTTCAGTCTGGCATCAGCAGATGGCTGATACAGGTTACGATGCTACTGTGCACGAAGTATCAACACCAAACCCACCCAGCAACTGGAGCTAGTTGGCTGTGTTGCTTCCCAGATCCAGCACGCAGCTAACTCACCATCGCTGCTGTTGGCCGCCCTCACGCACGCTGCCCTTTTGTGTGGTGTTGCTCACTCACTGTCTCTCCTGGTCTCTCCACTCCACTATTTCTTCAAATATTCCTTTACCCTCCTCAAGTCCAAGAGACACTGGAACTTAGTTTCAGTGTCACTGAAAGCCGACAAGAATTCCCTCCCTGACACACTTAGAAGTGCTTTAATCTTATTTTAAAAGTCATGCTCAGAAATATTTCTGTCCACTCCCACCTTTGATAATGTCCTCAGCCACATAGAATCCACACTGAAAATAGGAGTAATACATTTTTAGTGCTAGGACCTGTTTATTGTAGACCTCAAGTCCCAGGGCTTCCTGATATCTTCCTCCTTACTAAAGTGAGGTCAAGAGGTTTCATCCTTGTCTAAAGTCAGTGTTGTCCCTGTTTTGGAAAGTGATTGCTCTGCCTTAGTTTCTTTAGTGTCTGTCATACAGTATTTGCAAAACATTTCTCAGCATCAGTTGGCAATCCAGTTGGACTAAAGATTTCAGCTTTTTTACCCCTTTGGCTGTTTTGATGCCAGAAACCTACTTATATTGGTCTTCTTAGCCTCACAGACATCCTGCTTAGCCCTTGATTTTGTGAGGATTTGGGTTAGATAGTTTTGCATAGAAGAGTGTGTCTTGAGTCCCTTAGACTCCATCAACAGATGGATAGATCAAGATTAAACTCATAGCTTGGCTTACTTTCCTATAGGCAGGATGGCTATGGTAGACATAGTGTTTTTCCGAGGATACCCATGTTCTAAACCCTAGAATCTGAAATGTCAGTTTACACGGCAAAAAGGGATTAAGATTACAGATGGAACTAAGGCTGTTAATAGTTGGTTCTGAGATGGGGGGAATATCCCATATTATCTAAGGAAACCTAGTACATTCACAAGCATCCTCTTCAGTGAAAAAAAAGATAGGAAGTTAGAGAGATATTTAAAGATAACCAACTTTGAACAAAGAGAAGGAGGCCATGAGCCAAGGAGTGCAGGAAGCCTCTAAGAGCTAGGAAAGGCAAGAAATCCTAATTTACTATTGTGTCCATTCTTTATGTACTTTAAATGCTTGTCTTTATATACTTTCCATTCTTTATATACTTTAAATGTTTGTCTCTGATCACAGGTATGGCTTTCAAGTATTTTCTTCCAGTACATGCACTGTGCCTCCATCCTGTTAGCTGTCTCCTTTGCTATTTAGAAATGTCTTTCTAGTTTGCTGCAATTGCCTTTGTCTATTTTGGCCACTGTTGCTGTGCTTTTGGAGTCCTAAGAAAGCACCACCCAAAATAATGTCACAGAGCTTTTTGCTTGTGTTTCTTCCAGTACTTTTAGTGATTTAGCTCTTACTTTTAGGTCTTTTGTTTATTTTGAGTTCTTTTTCTTTTTTTTCTTTGCAAATTACATGAGCTAGCAGTCCAATTTATTGTTTTCACTGAGCATATCCAGTTTTCTAAAAAACATTTATCAGAGATATTGTCTGTTCCCTATTGTGTGTTTTTAGCCTCTTTGACAAAAATCACTTGATCACAAGTCCTTGAGTTTATGCCTTAGTTTTCTGTCCTGTTTTATGTGTCTATTTTTGTGCCAGTACAATACTGTTTTGATTACAGTAGGCTTATAAAGTATTTTGAAATCAAGAATTGTGGTACCTCCAACTTGGATTTTTCTTTTTTAATTTTTATTTTATTTATTTATTTTGATTTTTCTTTTTGTGCAAGATTATTTTGTCTATTTTTTCTGGTATCAAATGAATCTTAGGATTTTTTTCTATTTCTGTGAATAATGACATTGAAATTTTCACAGAAAATGTATTGAATCTGTAGATTGCTTTAGCCAGTTTGGGAGTTTTTAGTCCATAAGCATAGTAAGTTTGCATACTTTGTACATGTGTGTGTGTCTTTGATTTTTCTAATGAGGGTTTTATAATTTTATTATGGAACTCTTTCCCTTTGTCAGTTAAATTTACTCCTGCGGGTTTTCTTTATCTTTTGGGTTTCTTATTTGTTTTGTTTTGCTGTTTTTTTTTTTTTAATGCTCTGGAAGTGGAATTATTTTCTTGATTTCTTTTTTTAGGTATTTCATTGTTAGTGTATAGAAATGCTAGTAATGTTTGTATGTTGATTTTGTAACTCCTACCATTACTGAGTTTGTTTAGCAGACATCGATACACGTTTAAAACAAAGGATTCAAGTAAAAATGGAAACCAAGGAGTTGAACAGATAGTTTTCAAAGCAAGAGATGTGAATGGCCAATAGATATGGAATAAATGCCCACATCTCTCATCATCAGGAAAGTTGGAACTCAAACCATGAGGTACTATCTCATGTCTGTTAAAAACAGTTATTATAAAAAAGGATAAGTGCTGGTAAAGCAGGGGCAAAAAGCAACTTTTCATTTATGGGAATGCAGATTAGTACAGTCATCTTAAGAAATGGAAGGTTCCTCAGACAGCTAAACATAGACTTACCATCTGATCCAGGAATTCTACCGCTGGTTATTCATCAAAAGGAATGAAGACTGAACTCCCACATCTACGTCAGCATTAGTCACAATAATTATGATACAAAAATAATCTAGTGTCTATTGACTGATGGGTTTCCCAAAACAACTGGGCAAGCCTGCCAAATGGAATACTAGACTATCTTTAAAAATAATAAAATCCTGTCATTCATAAAAGCATGAATAAAAGTGGAGGACTTTGCACTAAGAGAAGTAAATAGGCAGAGAAAAACAAACGTTATCTGATTTCATTTGTGTGTGGAATCTGACATAGTCATTCTTATGGGAACAGAATAGAAAGGTGATTCTCAGAGGTTGGGGTTGGAGGGAAGACGAGGATCAAGGCAAAAAGAAAAAAGTGTTCATCAAAGGTTAGAGATTTCCAGGCCAGAGGACTGAAGTTTAGTAATCTATTGTATTTCATGGTCGCCATGATCAATTTTCTATATATTTCAAAATTGCTAAAATGGGTCTATAATCACACACACACAGACACACACACAGACACACACACACACACACACACACAGATGATAAATCGGTGAAGTGAAAGATATGTTAATTAGCTTAATTGAATCTTTCAATAATGTATACATGGGCCAAAATGCATTCTACCCAGACAGTATACACAATTACTGCCTGTCAATTAAAATGAAATAAAATTTTTTAAAAATACAGATCTTTCTCTAGAGCTTGCTTATACCTTGACTTAGAGAAATTAGACCCACTTTAGAATTCTTATTGGGATTTTTTTTTTTTGGCTAGTGAATATATATATGCTTTGTTCTTGGTAATTCTCCAAGTATACATATTTAAAAAGAAATATATACTTGTATAAGGGAAAGCTTAAACGAAACTGGTGTAAGTTACTTTTCTCTCTCCCTACTGAGACAAAATACCTGACAGCTGAAATTAAGATAATAAATTTGCATTGTTTTGAGTCACTATGTATATGATAGCTTGTTGTGGCATCAATAAAAAATGAATACAGCAATTGAGAAATTTATTTGTTTTTAGTGTTGTAGTTTTTGAATCCTTGCATGTGCTTAGCATGTGCTTTACCAGTGACCTACACTCCATCCATGAGAAAGGTATTTAAATTCCTTCAGTTTCAATTTCTTTCCAAGTAAAATTAGAATAGAAATTGCTGACTGCTTCTATAATAATTGTATTAGTCAACTCAGGTAAAAGGCTGGTTGTACAGGAAATACTTAGCATGTATTTCCCATATCTTTCCTTGGTTTTCTGGCCCATGATCCATCTCACACCATATATCTTGCAGTTATGCCTACATTAAAAAATGAGGTATGTGGCTAACAGATAATTACTCAATAAATATTATTAGAATCATCTCAGAAAAGTATTAGTGTAATTTTTAAAAAGAAAGTGTGATAAACTGGTAGAGTAAGAGCCATTAGCAAATACTAAGGAAATACTGTTTATGTATAGCTTATCAGCTGAGGATGTGGACTGACTTCTGAGCTAGCACATACTCTGAATAAGCATGTCAGGAATTCCAAGCTAAAATGATCACTATAAACTATATTTTCTCTCGATTAATAATATGAAGGAGATGAAATGGTGAGGGGTCTTGGTCTTATCAACTCTTAAAAGCAGCAAGAACGTAGCTGTAGTCCACCTCTTAGCTCCATTTCACCGTCAACAGTGGAAGACAGCTTGTGTCTAAGTGGCTCCAAAAATAGCATTTCACGCCTGTAGCAGCAATGGGAAAAATTAGTCATGCTATTTACAGTTATTTCATGGTTCACCTCTTTAAAAATATTTTCTTTAAAATGTTTGCAGGTGTTCGACTAGTGGAATATAACCACAAAGTGAACTACAAAGCACCACTGTTGATCTGTATTTATTGATTTAGAAAGATATTCAAAAGATACTATGGAATGTGAAGCTAGGCTTTAGACTAGTATATGTTAAATGGGAGCCTTTTTTGAGGAAAGCGTATAATGTAGAAAAAACATGGATAAATGCTAACTGGGATTCTTTTGTACTAGTGAGAATCTATCTATCTATGCTTTGTACGTCATAATTCTTCAAGTATACATGCTTAAAAAGAAATATATACATCTATATATAAAGGAAAAACTTAAATGAAACTTGTGTTAGTTGCTTTTCTTTCTTCTTGCTGAGACAAAATACCTAAGGACCGAAATTAAGGAATCTGAGATTTAGTTCACAGTCTGTGGAGGTTTCAGTCCATAATCAGTTGGATTCAAGGTAAAGTGATGTGGCACAGAGACAAATATCCATGGTGGTGGAAGATAGCAGAATCAATGGAGCGAAAGACAAAGAGAGAGAGAAAGCAAGCTTTTCCCCTCCCTTACACTGTGTACAGGCTGCCTACCCCCGGGCAGGTGTAACAGTCACACCCATAATCCCAGTGTTGGCGCATGAATCGATCAAAAGCTCCGGAAGCCTGCCCTGAAGACTACCTACAGCTTTGGGAGGGCATCTAGACACAAACCGTAACCTTCCGCTCCTGGTCCCCCCAAAGATTCATGCACATCGCTTTATGCAGAGTGCATTTAGTCCATCTCTAAGAGTTGCTGAAATCCTAACAGTTTCAGCATTGTTGAAAAGTCCAAGTCTCAAGTTTCCTCTGAGATTTGAGGCAGACTCTTAGCTGTGAGCCCTTATAAAGAAAGTTAAACACTTCCAACATTCAATGGCACCAGATAAACCTTGCCATTCCAAAGGTTCAACCAGAATTCAATGGATTGGGACCAAAACAAGTCCAAAATTCATCCAGGCAAACATTAAATCCTATAGCTCCGTGTACAGCATCCAAGGCATTTGTAACGAGTTGTGAGCTCCAAAGAGCTTAGTGCTCTCTTGGGGCCACTCTGACCCCTCCTTGCAGGTTTCCTCAGATGTTCCTTATTCTTGGCTTTTCCAAATTTCTGTAGTCTACACTGCACTTTTGGCTTTACCCTTATAGTGTCACACACTGTTCTCAGGGACACACTGCCTGGCTTCCCAGGCCTTCTGAAATCAAAGTGGAAGTATTCTTAACCCCACAACTCTTGTATTCTGCGTGTACCTAAAACCAGCACCGCATGGATGGTGCCAAGGTCGGCTGCCAAGTGGAGCATTAGCCAGGATTTCCTCTCTCTTGGCTGTAGAGGTGATAAGGTATAGTCACAGCAATGACCCTGCTTCCCTGTACAGATTCTAATTTGCCGCTATACCCCACCATCCTACTTTGAAGCCAACTGATTGAGGACTAAAACCTCCAGAAACTGTAAGCTAGATAAACCTTTCCTTCCTTAATTTTAGGCACCAGGTATTTTATCTCAGCAACAAGAGAGAAAAGTAACCAAGAGAATTTGGTACTGAGAGTGGAGTCACTGCTGTGACTGTACCTGACCATGTGGTTCAGAAAGAGAGTCATTGGGAATGGCTTGGGGAAAGAGTTTGGAAAGATTTGGAGATATCATCTGAAAGAGTAGAGCTGGACCACCTTAGACTGTACTGTATAAGGGGTTCTGCTCAGAGCTCAGAAGACCAGAAGGCTGATAGAAATCCTGTTGGTAAAGATCAAGCTCAAGAGGTTTCCTCCGGGAAGAAGGACTGCACTGACTGCTGGACTCCAGACAATGTGTGTTACAGCTTGGCAGAGAGTTTGCATTTTGCTTGTGTCCAGAGACTTTGCCTGAGACTGAGATTAAGGTTAATTAATCAAGGCAGTTGAATGTTGAGGTGGTGGCATGGCTATTGTTGGAGGCTTTTAACCAGATATATGTTGAGAATCAAGGGTGAATGGCCCAAAGGATGATTTAAAATGTTGTGAGTCTGGCCAGAAAGGAAGCTTCAATAAACCTGTGGACTACAAATATAGACCTGAGGAGATCTTGATTACTGAGAAGGAACAGGAGAATAAAAAAGACAACCTGAGGGCACCACGAGAAGCAGCAAGTCTCCACCCTTTGCAGCCTGCAAAACTGAAAGTCTTTGCTTTGAGGAGACAGTTGCAGAGCAACATGTTCTAGAATGGCAGCAGCCTAGAGAATTTGTTCCCTGGAATTGGACTCAGAGTGCGCAGACATCCAGGTACTCCGCCCATGCAGCCAAGAGAGAGGAAAGGCCGGCTACTGCTCCAGCTGGCAGTAGATCTTGGCATCATCCGCATGGTGCTGGTTGTAGGTACATGCAGAATGCTGGAGCTATGAGATTAGGAAGGCTTCCACCTCAATTTCAGAAGGCCCAGGAGGCCAGGCAGTGTGCCCTTGAGATGGCAGTGTGTGGAGCTGTGAGGGTGAGGCCGAAGGTACAGCGGAGACCCCAGAAGTTTGGAAAAGCCAGGAATGAGGTCGTGTCATCTAAGGAAAGCTGTAAGGATCGAGCAGAGCAGGCCTAAGAGAGAAGCCACGGGAGCTACAAGCACTGTAAGTGCCGTAAGGGTGCGGTCACCCAAGCCTTTTGGAGCTCACAAGTTGCTACAGATTGCTTCAGAAGGACTTAATGTTTGCCCTGCTGGATTGTGGGCTTGTTTTGGTTCCATTCCTTTGTATCTCCATTTGTACCTTTTGGAATAGTAATGTTTATCTGGTACCACTGAATGTTGAAAGTGTTTAACTTTCTTTTCATTTTCATAGGAGCTCACAGCTAAGAGTCTGCCTTCAATCTCAGAGGATACATGAAACTTAGACTTTTTAACATCGCTGAAACTGTTAGGATTTTGTCAACTCTTAGAGATGGACTAAATGCATTCTGCATAAAGGTATGTGCATGAGTCTTTGGGGGACCAGGGGTGGAATGTTATGGTTTGTGTCTGCCCAAACCTGCATGCAGTCATGGGATGGGCTTCTGGAGTTTGTGAGTGACTCGTGGTCCAATGCTGGGATTTAGGGAGTGAATGCTACACCCGCCCCATGCAACAGAATGGAGGGAAAGAGGCTTGCTTTCTCTGTCTTCCCCATTTTGCTCTTGTTGCTCTTGGTGTCTCTCACCACCATGAATGTTTGCCCCTCTGCCATGTGCCTCAGAGCCAGTGGATTATGGACTGAAACCTCCATGAGCTGTGAGCTAAATAAACCTTTCCTCCCTTAATTTTGGGTGTTGAGTATTTTCTCTCAGCAATGAGAGAAAAGTAACTAAGACAAATCTCACTGATGAAAATTCACTGCAATAATCTTTCAGGTAGTAAAATGGCAATGTTGTGGAGGGAAGTATCCTTTTTCTTTGGTTTTTATTTTTGAGACATGGTCTTGCTATGTAGTTCAAGCTAGCCTTGAACTCAGCATGTAGCCCAGACTGGCTTTGAATTTTCACCAATCCTTTCGCCTTCGCTTCCTGAGCTGGTATTACAGGAGTGCCCCAACATGCCTGGCAAAGCAATTCATTTTTCTTAAGATGAGGGCTCAGCTGATTTTGATCTAAAAGGTCATTTCTAAAAATGAAGCCTCAATCATAGAAACACAGAATTAACACCTAGTCCTGTCTCATACTCTATCTAGAAGTCACTTTTAACATTCTTGACAGTGGTTACTCAGTTTTTTCCTGAATCTTCTGATCCAAAAATAACTGCCACATGAAAACGCAGTTCAGCATCAGGCATCAGTAGTCAGCAACTTTTTGCTTCCCAGTTAGTCAATCGTTTCTCATTCTTGCTTCTAGTCATTGTTCTTGGTCCCATAAAGGGACAGTTACAGGCATTGTCACGTAAGCTCTCTACAGCTGGATGTACAAAGCTTGGGAAAATGCAGCAAGTGAAACTAAACCAAATTTGTGCAAGTGTGTGTACACACGTGTGTATTCAAAGGACAAGAAAAAACAGGTAAGAGTCCTGAGCCAACAAGGTGGAAATAAGTAGGAGGACAAGGAGTTGGGAAGAAAGACACAGAAGGTCCCTGCTGATGTCACAGAAGTACAATGTGCACCAGAGAGGCCCGAGGCTCATGTGTATGAGAACTGGACAGGTGATTTGTTGGGCTGAACTGACTTTCCCCAGCCCTTTTCCCTTTCTGACATGAATTTTATGAATGAAGAATGTTGTTGCAAAGTTAATGTGACAAAGTTGACAAAGATCAGTAAAATGATTATGATTTAGAAGTAACTTTCTCCTCCTGCTCTAATCTGATAAACGGTTACTATACAATGTTTTTTACATGGTATTTGGTTTGGGGTACCTGTTACTTTGGCAATATTCTTGTTTGCCTCTTACTTTTGCCGGTGTATTATACCTCAGCCTTATTTGAGAGACAGAAAGTGGATTTAAAAGTCATAGAAACAATAAGTAAAGTGATTTGTTTTATAATTTATCTTCCTTGTCCAGCTTGGTTAGCTTGTTATGCAATATAAGTGACATATCAGGTTTCTATTCCTGTGCCCTTTTCATTATTAAAATTAACACAAAATGTGGGAAGAAAAGAAAAGGAAGGCCCGAGGCTATGGCAGGAGCTAGACACAAGGTGATTAGAATTTTGCATCAATACCTATTCTTGACTGAAAATAGCAAAGCACAGTGGCACAAGCTGGCAGTGGAATGGATCCCAGGAAAACATTAATAGGTGAGGTTATCAACTCTAATTAATGAATGATTATTAAAACATCAGAAGGGTTGTCTGTGGATATCTTATCTTTGAGGAAGAAATAGGAATATGGCCAAACCTGCATTAAACTATATTGGTAGATCTAAACAAAGACTTTGCCAGAGTTCAGTTGTGTCTACTACTTACAATAGGAAAACTTGGGCCAAGTAACACAATCACCATGGATTAAGCAACTGCCTAACATGACAGAATCATGTTTTCCTAGAGTGTTGCAGTAGAGTCCTGAATCACATCCAGTATGTACATCATATTCTCAGCCTCTGCTTTGTTTGTACATAATTCTTTAACTCCAAGTCTCAGAAGCCCAATTCTTTTTATGGAGAAAATTAATTGCTATATGATATCCACAGAACATTGGTCTTCATGACATTCATTACATATAGTCGTAGTGAACATTTAATTAACAAGATAGACAAATAGAGGCTATAGAGGCTATAAGAATGGGTATTCTAAAGGATGTGATTTATTCCCAGACGTGTACTCTATCACATCATTTAGTAATATCATTTAGAAACATTTCTATTATAAAATGCTTTGCTATCCCACTTTATCTCTACTAGTGTTACCTTTGTTTCAAATGAAATGAGACTGACATTCAGTGTCATTTAACCGAGGTTTAGCTTTTCTCGCAGATGTTTGCTCTTACTGCATAAGTACTGATGTATGTGTGTGGTGGGTAGGACAGTAGGGAATAAGGGGTGTAGGATGTTGTCTCAGTATTGTCACAAAGATGCAGGGACAAAGGAGAGTAAAGTGAATCCATTGGATGAGGGTATAAACTCAATCCATTTTCAATAGTGTCGAAAGCATCAGTCTGTAAGGTTCAGTATACCTATTCTAACAAGCAACTCCAAGAAACTAAAGCTTCTACAAGTGCTAAAATGTCTAGAAGCAAAATTCTCTGTTTCAGACACATATCTAGGCATGTACAAATAAGAAGGGAAATTTCATTTTACAAAAAGCAAAAGAGTTTGATGTTACCATGAAAGTTTATGCGAAGAGGAGTGGAAAAGTATCTGTCCATGTGCACTTATATGTGTTAGGAATACCTCTAAAAACAAACATAGACTTCCATTTATTTTGTTAGTTTTGATGTAAAAGACTAATCTAATTTCTTTTAGCTTTTCTCTTGATTTTTGAAGCTGCTCTACGTACGACTTCAAGTGGAAAGAGAAATCAGAAGTTCAGTTATGTTTTGCATTTTTCATAACTTCACTCCACACGTTGTCTTTGATCTCTTCTTACTCTGTGCTATCTGGACACTAAGGACTGGACAAGGAGACGGAAACAAGAATCGCACTGTGCTTGCAGTTGAGAAGATTCACAAACACAAATGTAGAGAAGGAGCCCTAGGAAAGAGAGGTACATTCAGGGCTGCTCTACTGACTATTACAATATCGAGTACATCTCTACTGGCTAAGGACTAATCTAGCAACACCTTTGCTTAATACACTGACAGAGTCAAGACTCAGTCCCAAAATGCCTAGAAGAGCTCACATCATTGACCAAAATATAAACACTTCTTGTTGATACTAAAGTATTAAATTCCACTCAACTAAAGTTTATATTCCAGTGCATAAGTTTTCTCACTGTATCTATAGATACCATATATATAAAACAATGGCATTCATTCTGTACCACTTAGAAATAGTTTGAATACAATTGCTTCTGTTCAGGAGAAATTGAGAGTAGATTTAGAATTATGAACCAGATTATTGGTGATAAGGGCAACTTCCTATTCATTAAGGCTACAAGACACTTACTATAACCAAATTAAAGGTGAAGAGTTTTCTGTCATTCTGTGCCAACTTGTGGCCCATGGGAAAAACATCCCGCAGTTTGTGAAAGAGCACTTAAATAAAGGATGACATCAAAATAAAATATTTAAAAATCATTGCTGTATTTGAGGAGCAATTTGTACCATCATATAGTACTTTTCAGTATTTTTAAAAATATAAATGTATACATATATGGTATTTTTTGCAGCACAGTATTTTAATAGTCTTATATATTAAAATATCTAATTATTTGTGCTTCCACTTAAAAAATTACACATATATGTATGTGTGTATATGTATGAATACATCTATATACTCATATGTGTGTATATACTATTTTACAATTGGCATGGGATTTAAATTATTATGTAAACCATGCCCTACAGTTGCAGGATACAACCCTGTGCCCCACACATTGGTCCCTGACCAATTCTGTGTTTGTGGAATCCATGTCCTGTCCCTGGCCTCCCCAGTAAGGCCAAGCTGACTCTGTATTTTGTTTCCCCTCAGCATGTGGCAGCAGAAGCATTGACCAACCAGCCAGTCTGATCATGGATGAGGCCACTGCCTGGGGCCTGAAGGAAGCCCAAAGGGTCAGAAGATCTAGGAAGAAGTTACAGACCTGGCCACCAGTGCTAGTCCCAAGTAAAACTCACAGCTATTGTAAACTACCAAGAAAAGAACAGTGTGAGGTTTAACACCTTTGAGGCAGGACAGCACTGGAGAAGAAACCCAGCACAGCATGCCTGTCATATTGCCAAGAGTGTTTAATCAGGTGCCATTTGGGGAAGGGGTTGAGAGGTTAAGACTGAGATATAAATCAACTACAGATCAGCTTCATGTGAGGGTCTCCAGTGTTACTGTTGATAATAACAGTGAGAGATAGCCTTGGGAGGCAGCAGGCTAAACATAGAGCCCCTGTGAAGTTCAAGTTCAGACCTGGAAGAACACGGGCCTTGCCCTTGGGCATGAGAAACCAGGCCTGGAGAACATGGCTATCAGACGTGGCTGGATCTGAAAGTGCTGGTTTTAAGTCCAGCAGTCTGCTTGAACTCCCACCCTGCAGTCTTCACATAGCAGAAATGAGTGGTCTGATTGTTTTCCCCAGCTACCAAAGTGAACAAGGACATGCCTTGGCTTGGATGATTGTCATAATCGGGATTGTGTGGACAGAGGGACCTCTGGAAAAGGGACCACCTCACAAACCCACAGATTATAAAGCTAGGCAGACAAAAATGATTTGCTGAATTCCTCGACTTCAGATCCTGGAAAGAAACTATCCACACAAAAATACTGATAAAGGTGGGATTTTTTTGTTTGTTTGTTTTCTTTTGTGTGGTTTTCTTCTTTTTTGATTCAACTTTTTTTTTCCTTCTTTACCCTTCACTGGTTTGGGAAAGTGTTAGTATTTTAGGGGTTTAAGATTACTTCTTTTCCCCCCACTTTTCTCTTTTTAACTTTGTCTCCTTAAATTTTTTCTTTTTCCTTTATTTTGTTCTGTACTTTTTATTCTTACTTTTCTTCTTTGTTAATTTCTGGTACTTTTATCTAATATTATTCTCCTTTTACTTACCAATAGGATCCTTTACAATCCCAGTGTTCATACTATAATTATAGATTTCTTTTCTATGATTAAGAGTGGCATGGTATTGCTTCCTAGCGTACATCAGCATCCAGTTTCTCTTTGGTATTATTATGATTGCTGGCTTACTGCTATCACCAAGGTGGCATAGTTACTGGTTTTATTTATATGCCAATATCTGAATGCGTTGGTGTCATTAACAACACTGTAGCTCATTCCTGAAGAACTGGATGCTGAGCCAAGTACATCACAAGTTCCTCTCCCAAACAAATGGAGGGGGCTGGATCTTGGAACAGAAGCAAGTAGCTATACTTAACCATGACCAGAGTTCATTACGGAAAAGCAGACATTAACTGAAGAAGTCGCCATGCTAGTCACAATGTCTTCCACTATAATCAACCCTCAAACCTCAGTAGACACACACACACACACACACACACACACTCACACACACACACTCACACACATTAAATATGACAAGACAAGGCAACAAAATACCTCCAAAACTCCCCGTATCTACCAAAGCTAATCTATGGAAAATTGAAATAGAGGAAGTAAAAAACCATACAACCAAATTGTTCCAAAGGATAACAAGGCAGATTTTTTTAAAAGACCAATAAAGTGTTTGGTACACTAAAAAAATAACTAATCCAATAATGTATATAGTGAGCAAGAAGATGGGCAAATTTGCAGAAGACACTCGTAAAAAGATGGGTGAGCTAAAGAAAATAATGCAAAACATTAACAACTAGTTTAGCAAAGAATTAGAGTTAATAGAAAGATATAAAACAGAAATTCAGGAGGTTAAAAATTTTGTTGAAAGTATGGGCATCAAAAGTAAAGAATGTGGGCACTGACTGTCAGAACCAGATGACAGGGCTAATGTTTGGAGACTTATTTAGTAATACATTAAAAAGAGCAAGAAAACATCAAAACTGGATCCTGTAGCTGCTATATGACACAAAAACCCACTAATCTGAGATTAATTGGAATTAGTAAAAAATCAGAAGATAGAAAATATGGTACAAAAACCTGGTTACAAAAACAGTAGCAGAAAACTTTCTAATTATGCTGAAAGAATTTAATATACAGATGAGCAAGACATATAAATCACCAAACTGGAATGATTGGAAAGGAACCCCTCCATGACAGATGACAAAATTTCAGGTCTGTCATAAGGACTATATTTTAAAGGTTATTAGACCACATGGGCAGTCCCTGATCACCACCAGTGCAGCCCACATCTGGCTCCTTTGCACATCCTGAACTGACTGGAGTGGCAGAATCAAGTGGCCTGCAACCCTCTGACACCACCATTCACAGCTGAAAGCCCAGAGAACCAGGTTCCCATCTACTTCCTGGGGGCAGAGTAGGCAACCCATGACCCCTCTGCCGTTATAGTCTGAGTCTCCACCCTCCATGTGCCTGGTTCAGATAGAAGGTCCTCACTCAGAAGACCTAGGAGCTGCTAATACTGGGGGTTGCATTTGGGCCCACTCTGAGCATGCCTTGGGCTGCTGGCAGTACTAGGGCAGGTAGTGCATGAACTGCTATCCCTGTAGTTTGTGTGTGGGCTTTACTTGAGCCCTGATCTTTTGGAGGTTACTGACACAGGTGGTCCCTGATCACTGTGCAGCCCACATCTGGCTCCTTTGCACATCCTGAACTGACTGGAGTCACAGAATCAAGCGGCCCAGGACCTACCGAAACTAGGGTTTGCAGCTGAAAACCCAGAGAACCAGGTATTTCCCATCTATTTCCTGGGGGCAGAGCAGGGGACTCACAACCCTGCTGCTGTTACAGTCTGAGTTTCCACCATCCATACGCCTGGTGCAGATAGGAGGTCCTCAATCAGAAGGCCTAGGAGCTGCTAACAGCGCAGTTTACCTTTGGGCCCTCCTTGTGCATGCCTTGGGCCACCAATGGTACTGGGGCAGGGGGTGCATAAACTGCTATCACTGCAGTTTGCATCTGGGCTTTACTTGTTTTTATACATCAGGCTCCTATGCACGCCCTGAGCTGCCTGGAGACAGAATCAGGTTCTTCACAAACTGTTAACCTTGCGATTCCTGTCTGGTATCCACCCATGCCCTGAACTGCCTGGGGTTACAGAACGACTGATCCATGATTGTGCCACCAGTGCAGCCCACTTCTGAGTCATATGCATGCCCTGAGCTGCAAAGGTCACCAGATCAGACAGTCTGCCATCAACTGACATCACAGATCATGTCTGAGACCTGGGAGAACTAGGTACACTTCACCATCTACTGGAAGACCCCAGACTAAGCAGTGCATCTCAGTGGACACTGAGAAGCAGTTCTGCCCACCAGGAAAACTAGGGATACTAGTGACCTTTGCTGAGCTGACAGAGAAGAGGGAGACTGAGCACTCTGCCTCCAGCATCAAACATGATAAAGTGAAGGACTAAAATGCAATCTAAGAACTCCACTCCACTCAGAACAAGTCCAGGAGACATCAACATAGAAGAACTTGGTAAACAAACACCTGAAATTGCTGAAATGATTGCAGTGGAAGTAAAGAAACAACTCCATCAGGCCATAGAAGAGATAAGATCAGAAGTGTCTCAGGCAAAAAGTGAAATGACAATAATAATGAAAGAATTGCTCAGCACATCTAGAGAAGAAATAGATAAAAAAATAAATGAACATAGGCAATGGATGGAAATGTTACATGAGTGTCTTAGTTACTTTTTTCTTGTTGCTGAGACAAAGTACCAAACACACAAAATTAAGGACAGAAAGGTTTATTTAGCTTACAGTTTGTGGATGTTTCAGTCCATACGTGGCTGGTTCTGAGGCAGAGTGGTGCATGGCAGAGGGCAACAGTTCAAACAACAAGTGCAAGGAGGGAGGAATGGCGGGAGGAATGGCAGCCAACAGCCTCTTTCTCTCCCTTACATATACAAACTATCCACCCTAGGGCAGGTACAGCTCTCACTTCCATAATCTCAGCAAGCTATCTGCCCTAGGGCGGGTATAGCTCTCACACCCATAATCCCAGCATTGGATCATGGATCAATCATAAACTCTAAAAGCCACCCATAACTGCATGAGGATTTGGGGGGACATGCAGACACAAACCATAATATTGAGCAATATAGGAATGAATTAGAATGTATGAAACAGACTCAAAGAGATTACCAAGAAGTCAAAACTTCCACTGAAAGCTTGCAAAACCGCTTCAGTGAAGGTGAATATAGAATTTCAGATCTTGAAGACAGCATGGCAGCTAGCAATTATGAAAGGAAGGATCTCTTAAAATCAACAAGTATCCAGGAAAAATCAATTCAACAGCTGCAAGATGAGGCAAAGAGAAATAATATCAGACTAATAGGAATCAATGAAATAGCAAAAGAATAAAAAATAAAAAGAATATTTACAGAAATAATAGAAGAAAATTTCCCAAGCATGGAAACAGAACCTGAGATACAGGTAAATGAGAGATACAGAATCCTACTAGTCATAACCATAATAAAACTACACATAGATATATAATAATCAAGATCCCAGATCTCCTGCAAAAGAACAGAATATTAAAAGCTGCTAGAGAAAAGAAACAGATCACCTATAAGGAAATCCCCTAAGAATCACAGCAGGCTTGTCAACATAAACCATCCAATTGAGAAGAGCCTGGAGCAAAGTATTACAGGTCCGGAGACAAAATAGCTTCAGACGAAGATTGATGTATCCTGCCAAAATATCCTTAAAGTTTAATGCAGAAATAAAATAATTCCATGAGAAGAGCAACTGAAGAACTTCACGAGTGTCAAAATATCCTTACAAAAAGTACTAAAAGGCATTCTATACAGCCAAGAAAATGACTGCAATTTCAAGAACAACAATAGAAAGGAATCCTCAAGCAGAGCAAACAATTAAACAGGTAGAAAAGGTAGCAAACTAATAGCAAGAAAATAACATGTCAATGATAAGCCACTAGGTATCAGTTATAATGATTAATGTAAATGGCCTCAATTCACCAGTCAAAAGAAGCAGACTGGCAGAGTGGATTAAGAAACAAAATCCAATAATATGCTGTATACAGAAAGCACATTTTACTCAAAAGGAAATCCATAGACTGATAATCAAAGGATGGACAACAATCCTCCATGCAACAGGAACCCAGAAAAAAGCAGGTGTAGCTATTATGTTTGCAGACAATGTAAACTTCAAACCAAAAACAATGGAAAGAGATAAAGAAGGCCACTACAAACTTGTTAGGGAAAAGCAGCAAGAGGAAGAGATAATAATCCTAAACATATATGCACCAAATATTGGAGCACCATACTATAAAGACAACTCTTAACAGACATGAAAAACCAAATAATTAATAATACTATTGTACTAGGGGACCTCAATACCCATTTGACCCAAAGAAATAGGTCAACTGAAAAAAAAATCAGAAAAGAAATAATAGATCTGAACCAAATCTGTGAACAAATGGACTTAGTAGATGTATACTGAGTGTTCCACCCCACAACATCAGAATACACATTTTTCTCAGCAGCACATGAGACCTTCTATAAAACATACCACATTCTAGCCCATAGAGCACACCTACCTAAATGCAAAAGCATCAAAATTATACCATGCATGTTATCTGACCACAGTGCAGTGAAATTGGATATTAATGAAAAAAGGAACTCCAAAAACTCCATAAACGCTTGGAAATTATATAACAACCTCCTGAACAACCCATGGGTCATAGAAGAAATTAAAGAAGAAATTAAAAAATACCTACAAACAAATGAAAACACAGATACAACTTACCAGAATCTGTGGTATGCAATGACAGCAGTCCTCAGAGGGAAATTTATAGCAGTGAACTCACACATAAAGAAAACAAATAAATAGCCTAACGCTACACCTCATGCTTTTAGAGAAAGAATAACAAATCAAGGCTAAAGCCCAAAAAAGGGAGATTATAAAGGTCAGAGCAGAAATTAATGCAATTGAGATGAAGAAAACTCTACAAAAATAAATGAATCAAAGAGCTGGTCCTTTGAAAAAATAAATAAAATTGATAAATCCCTAGATAACCTTTTCAACAAAAGAAAGGAAAAAACTCAAACTTATGCAGTAAGGATCAAAAAGGATGAAATGACTACAGATCCTACAGAAATCCAAAAGATGATTCAAACCTACTTTGAAAATCTTTATTTTGATAGGATAGAAAACTCAGAAGAAATGGACATATTCCTAGAAATGCATGAGTTTCCAAAGTTGAATGAAGAAGATATAAAAATCCTGAACAACCCAATATCAATTAATGAGATTGAAAATATGATTAAAAATGTACCAACAAAGAAAAGCCCAGGCCCTGATGGATTCACAGCAGAATTTTAAAAGAAATTCAGAGAAGATTTAATACTAACACTCCTCAAAATCTTCAATGAAATTGAAAAGGAAGCAATTCTCCTTAACTCATTTTTGGAGGCAGATATTATACTGATACAAAAACCAGAGAAAGACCCAACCAAGAAAGAGAACTACAGACCAATGACTCTAATGAATATAGATGCCAAGATAATAAAATACTAGGAAATAGAATGCAGCAAATCATAAAGAAAATAAAGCACCATGACCAAATCAGATTCATTCCAGGAATGCAATATTTGCAAATCAATTAATGTTATACACTATATCAATAGAGACAAAGACAAAAACCACATGATCATATCAATAGATGCAGAAAAAGCTTTCTATAAAATCCAACATGCATTCATAATAAAAACCCTACAGAAAATAGAAATTAATGGTCTTTACCTCAATCTGATCAAAGCTATCTATGACAAACCAACAGCCAACATCAAACTAAATGGACAAAAACTGAAAGTTTTTACTTTAAAAACAGGAACAACACAAGGATGTCCACTGTCACCACTTCAACATAGTTCTGGAAGCATTAGAAAGAGCAATTAGACAAGAGAGAGAAATAAAGGGAATAAGGATAGGAATGGAAGAAGTGAAGTTATCACTATTTGCAGATGACATGATAGTTTACATGGAAGACCCCAAAACTTCACCAGAAGACTCCTTGAATTAATTGACAAATTTAGCAGTATAGCTGGATACAAAGTCAACACCCCAAAATCCATAGCATTCCTATACACAAACAACAAACAGACTGAGAGAGAAATTAAGGAAATCATACCTCTCACAATAGCATCCAAGTAATTGAAATATTTAGGAATCAGCCTAACAAAATCACTAAAAGATCTATTCAATGAAAACTACAGTACTCTGAAAAAAGAGATAAAAGAGGACTTCAATAAATGGAAAAACATTCCCTGCTCATGGTGAGAAAGAACCAACATTGTGAAAATGGCCATATTACCACAATTGTACAGATTCAATACAAATCCCACTAAAATACCATTAGCATATCTCACAGATCTAGAGAAAACATGCCTTAAATTCATCTGGAACCAGAAAAGACTCAGAATAGCAAAAGCAATTCTTGGCCACAAGGACAAGTCAGGTGGAATCACAATCCCTGACCTGAAATTATCCTACAAAGCTACTGTAATAAAATCAACCTGGTACTGGCTAAAAAGCAGACCCGTGGATCAATGGACCAGACTGGAAGATGTAGCCACAACCACAAACACACTCAGCCACTTAATCTTTGACAAAGGGGCCAAACAAACTCACTGGAAGAAAGATAATCTCTTTAAAAATGGTGCTGGAAAAATTGGCTTGCCACCTACCAAAGACTGAAAATAGACCCAAGTCTATCACCATGCACCAAACTCAAGTCAAAGTGGATCACAGATCGCAATATTAAAACAGAAACACTAGATCTATTAGAAGAGAAAGTAGGTCAAAACCTCAAAGACCCAGCAGCAGGGAGAGAGTTCATGAGCAAAATCCAAACTGCACGGGAAATACTTCAACAAATCAGCAACTAGGATCTCAACCTTCTGAAAACTTTCTGTACATCTAAAGAAATTGCCAGCAGAGTAAAAAGAAAACCCACAAACTGAGAAAAAATTTTGGCTGACTGTTCCTGAGACAAAAGTCTTCTATCTAGAACATACAAAGAATTAAAAAACATCAGCTCCCCCAAATTCAAAGACCTAACCCAAGAATGGGCATCAAAGATGAACACACACTTCTCAGTTAAAGAAATACAAATGGCAAATAAATGCATTAGAAAATGTTCAACAGCATTAGTCATTCAAGAAATGCAAAGTAAAACAATGTTGAGATTTCATCTCACCTCAGTAAGAATGGCTATCATTAAGAAATCAACCAGTAACAAATTGTGGAGAGGCTGTGGAGAAATAGGAACTCCTCTCCACTGCTGGTGGGAATGCAGATGGGGGAAACCACTGTGGAAATCAGTTTGGAGATTCCTCAGCCAATGAGGTCTGGAGGTCCCATTCCACCCAGCTATTCTCCTTCTGGGTATTTTCCCAGAAGATCTGAAAATATCATATCACAGCAATATATGTGCACACATGTTCATAGTGGCACAATTTGTAATTGCTAAATTGTGGAAGCAACCCAAGTGTCCATCCACTGGGGAATGGATAAAAAAATTGTGGTACTTCTATATAATGGAATATTACTCAGCTATAAAGAAAGATAAACTCGAGGCTTTTACAGATAAATGGTCACAACTAGAGGCCATACTCATAAGGGAAATAAATAAGACCTCCATGTGTAAGCAATGTATTGTCTCACTAGCGTAAGAACCTCAAAGAGTGAATAAAAATTAGGAGGTAGGACAGACGTTGTGAAATGAAAGGAACATGCTCAAAAGTAAAGAGCAACTGGGGTGAGGGAAAAGAGAAAGGAAAGAAAGCTAAATTATATATGTATAAAAGGAAATTATTTGTGTATATATATACAGGATAGCTAACATAGTTGAACTACTGACTTCTATCACTTTACTGAAAGGAAGAGTTAATGATTAATTATTTGATCAACCTTGCATGTCTCTATTTGTTCTCCTGAGAAACCACTTTGAAAATATCAGTATGTAGTAAAACAACAATTGTTAATTTCCTGCTATTTTGTAACTTTGTATTACTTGAATTGTTCTTATGCTATTTTGTAAATGGATGTCTGTCTGTTAATATGTTTTCCTTGTTTTATTTTTATAATAAATTAAAAAGAAAAAGAAAAAAGCTGTTAGAGAAGAACAGCATATTATTTATAAAAGTAAACCTATTAGTACCACAGTAGACTTTTCAACACAAAATTTAAATGCCAGAAGAATTTAAAGTGAAGTGTTTCAAGACTAAAGAAAACAATTTCCAACTCAGACTGATACATCCTACAAAACTATCTTTCAAAATTCACGGAGAAATAAAGTATTTCCATGGCAAGGAACACAAAAAAAATCATGGCCACAAAGCCAACACTCCAAACTTTTCTCCAAGGATATGCTAAAGAGAATGCAGCTGACAATGTCTGATAGAATGAATACACCAGGCAGGTGAGGAGTAAAGCAGAGGAGAAGAAAAGGGAATTAGCAACAAGAAAATAATGCAATGACAGGAATAAATCAATACTTTTCAGTAATAACTCTCACTGTGAATAGTCTGTCTCCACAATCAAAAGGCATAGCCTGGCAGAAGTATGATGAAATAAAATGCAATGGTATGCTATATACAAGAAACACACTGAACACCCAGAAATTTTTAGACTGAAACTCAAAAGATAGAAAACCCTGTTCCATCCAACAGGATCCTGAAAACAAATGGAAGTGAGTGGCTGTCCTATTTTCAGACAATGTGAACTTCAAGCCAAAACTGATTGTGGGAGTCAAATAAACAACTACAAATTGGTTAAGAACCAAAAAATTCATCAGAAAAAGAAAATAAATATAAACATATATACCTAACATTGTGCCATCAAATTCATAAAACAAACACTACTGGATATAAAAGATAAGATAATCTTCAACACAATTATAGCAGGGGACCTCAATACCTCACCGTCACAAATAGACAAATCAACTAGACAAAAAATCAACAAAGAATACCAGAGTTGAACCAAAACTTTGAAAACATAGACTTAATAGATATCTACAAAGTGTTCCACCCCACAGTAATAGAATACACATTCTTCTTAGCAACACATGGAACATTCTCCAAAATAGACCACATACTAGCAAATAAGACATACTTAGAGTTTTTTTTTTTATTTTATTTTATTTTTAAGACAGAAGGACCCAGAATAACACAGAAACAATACAGAAAATACCAAGTTATAGAGAAGATAATAGGGAATTGGCACTGGATGCTGTATAAGATAATGTTATCTTCGTATTTGTTATAACAAAATCAATAAAGGATATACAAATTACAGAGGAGACAATAGGGAACCATCACTGGATGCTGTATTACATAGTGTTGTCTTTGCATTTGTTAACACAAAAACAATAAAGGAAATACCAGATTACAGAGAAAATAGTAGGGGGTTATCAGTGGATGTTGTATTACATAATTTTATCTTCGTCTTTCTTACTCAGTTATATAGATGATGGCTCATTCAATTAATCAATTTTCTCCACTTCACCTCCATTGCTCTACCACCCTGTCAGTGGTCTTCCCACTGGTAATAACTGCACTTTTGGTCTATTTACTCCCTCATGCCCTGGGCACCATTAGAGTACCCGTGCCTGCAAAACTTTACTACAGAGGGCCAGACCAGCCCAGCGGAGCTATGGGAGCAGCTTTTCCAAGTTACACAGTGCTCTGCCAAGCCCTGGGTGCCACTAAAGCACCTGCGCCCACGAGACTCTCCTGCAGAGAGCCAGACCAGTTTGGCGGAGCTATAGGAGCAGCTTTTCCCATGAGACTCTAACTGGGTGAATAAACTCCACCAGAGTGGCAGCACCTGCAAGACTTTCCTGAAGTTTCCCACAGCATGAAAGCCCAGCTTCACAGCGACAGTAGAGCAGGCTTTGCAGCAGACACTTGATGGGTTAGGCCCACACCAGTGCTTTTCCCGGCAAGACAACTTTCCCCCACCATCGCAGGTAAGCTCTGAGCCTGGCACCTCAGCAATCGTCTGGGGTTCCTGGGCCCAGTGCTTCATGGTCAGCTAGCATTTGGGGATAAGTTTGATATCCAGGTAAACTAGGGTTGCTAGAGTCATCTGTGAGCTGTCTGGGTAGTGTGTAGCTCAATACTTTTCATCTGACATCCAAAATGAGAAGGCAGAGGAGCAAAACGCAGCCACAGAACTCAATCCCACCCAGAATAAGTCCAGGAAACAATGACATGGGAGAACTAGAAAGACACATACCTGCAATTTCTGAAATGATCGCATCTGAAGTAAAGAAACAAGTCCATCAGGCCATAGAAGAGATTAAAGCAGAAATAATCTCTCAGGCAAAAAATGAAATGAAAATAATAATGGAAGAAATGCTCTGCACATATAGAGAAGAAACAGATAAAAGAATAGAAGAACATAGGAAACAAATGGAAACGTTACATGAAGAATTTAGGAATGAATTAGAACACATGAAACAGACTCATAGAAATTGCCAGGAATTGAAAAGTTCCATTGAAAGCTTGCAAAAATGCTTCAATGAAGCTGAAGATAGAATTTCAGACCTTGAAGACAGCATGGCAGCTAGTGACCATGAAAGGATCTCTTAAAGTCATCAAGGATCCAGGAAAAATTAATCCAACAGCTCCAAGATGAGGCAAAAAGAAATAATATTCGAGTAATGGGAATCAATGAAACAGCAGGAGGCAACACAAATGATATAAAAAGAATATTTGCAGAAATAATAGCAGAAAATTTCCCAAACACAGTAAGAGATACTGAAGTGCAGTTAAACAAAGCATATAGAATGCCAACAAGCCATAACCCAAATAAAGCCACAACCAGACATATAATAGTCAAGATCCTAGATATCCAGCAAAAGAACACAATATTAAAAGCAGCTAAAGAGACAGATCACCTATAAAAGAAAGCCCATCAGAATCACAGAAGACTTCTTAACAGAAACCATGAAATCAAGAAGAGCTTGGAGCTAGATGTTACAGATTCTGAAACAAAACAGCTTCCAACCCAGACTGATGTATCCTGCAAAACTATCCTTCAAATTCAATGGAGAAATAAAATATTTCCATGACAAAGAACAACTGAAGAACTTCATGAGTGCCAAATCAACATTACAAAAAGCACTAAAAGAAATTCTTGATAGAGAAAAAAGAGACCACAATCTCAAGAACAACAATAGAAAGTAAGCTTTAAGCAGAGCAAGCAAGTAAACAGATAGCAAAAGTAGGAAAGCAAAAGCAAGTAAATAGCATGACAAGAATAAGTCAACATATAATAGTTACAACCATTAATGTAAATGGCCTTAATTCACCAGTCAAAAGAAACAGACTGGCAGAGTGGATTAAGAAACAAAATCCAACAATATGCTGTATACAGGAAATACATTTTACTGAAAAGGAAATCCACAGACTGAAAGTTAAAGGATGGAAAACAATTCTCAATGCAACAGGTTCCCAGAAAAAAGCAGGGGTAGCTATTATGTTTGCAGATAATGTAAACTTCAATCTGAAAAACAATCAAAAGAGATAAAGAAGGCCACTACATACTAGTTGTGGGAAAGCTGCAAGAGGAAGAGATAACAGTCCTAAACATTTATGCACCAAATACTGGAGCACAAAACTTTATAAGTCAAATCTTAACAGACATGAAGAACCAAATAATTAATAACACTATTGTAATAGGGGACCTAAACACCCCTTTGATGCAAAGAGACAGGTCAACTGGACAAAAACTCAGCAAAGAAATAACAGACCTGAACCAAAGGTACAAATAAATGGACTTAGTAGATGTATACAGAGTGTTCCACCCCACAACATCAGAATATATATTTTTCTCAGGTGCTCATGGGTCTTTCTCTAAAATAGACCACATTCTATCCCATAGAGCATACCTACCTAAATGCAAAAGAACTGAAAATATCCCATGCATATTATTTCACCACAGTGCAATGAGATTGGAAATTAATGACAAGCAGAACTCCAAAAACCCCATAAACACTTGGAAATTAGACAACAACTCCCTGAATAACCAATGGGTCACACAAGAAATTAAAGAAGAAATTAAAAAATGCCTACAAACAAATGAAAATGCAAATACAACCTACCAGAATCTGTGGGATGCAACGAAAGTAGTCCTCAGAGGGAAATTTATAGCGATGAACTCACATATAAAGAAAGCAGAAAGAGAGAAAATAAATAGACTAATGCTACACCTCAAACTTCTAGAAAAAGAAGAACAAGCCAAACCAAACGCCGAAAGAAGGGAGGAGATTATAAAACTCAGGGCAGAAATTAATGCAATTGAGATGAAGAAAACACTACAAAAAATAAATGAATCAAAGAGTTGGTTCTTTGAAAGAATAAATAAAATTGATAAATGCTTAGCCAACCTTATCAAAAAAAGAAAAGAATTCAAATTTATGCAATAAGGAATGAAAAGGATGAAATCACTACAGATCCCACAAAAATTCAAAATATCATTAATACCTACTTTGGAAATCTTTACTCCCATAGGATAGAAAATTCAGAAGAAATGGAGAGATTCCTAGAAATGTATGAACTGCTAAAATTGAATCAGGAAGATACAAAAATCCTGAACAACCCAATATCAATTAATGAGATTGAAAATGTCATTAAAAACTTACCAACAAAGAAAAGCCCAGGCCCTGATGTATTCACAGCAGAATTCTATAAAACATTCAGCGAAGATTTAATGCCAACATTCCTCAAACTCTTCAATGAAATTGAAAAGAAAGCAATTCTCCCTAACTCATTTCCGGAGGCAAGTATTATACTGATACCAAAACCAGAGAAAGACCCAACCAAGAAAAAGAACTGTAGGCCAATCTCCCTAATGAACATAGATGCAAAGATACTCAATAAAATACTAGCAAATAGAATGTAGTGAATCATAAGGAAAATTATACACCATGACGAGGATGGATTTATTCCAGGAATGCAGGGATGGTTCAATATTTGCAAATCAATTAATGTAATACATCACATCAAATCAAAGATAAAAACCACATGATCATCTCAATAGATGCAGAAAAAGCTTTTGATAAAGTCCAACATGCATTCATGTTAAAAACCCTAGAAAAAATACGAATAGATGGCCTTTACCTCAATCTGATCAAAGCCATCTATGACAAACCAACAGCCAACATCATACTAAATGGGCAAAAACTGAAAGCTTTCACTTTAAAGTCAGGAACAAGACAAGGATGTCCACTGTCACCACTTCTATTCTACATAGTTCTGGAAGTATTAGCCAGAGCAATTAGATAAGACAGAGAAATAAAAGGAATAAGGATAGGAAAGGAAGAAGTAAAACTATCACTATTTGCAGATGACATGATTCTTTACATGGAAGACCCCAAAAACTCCACAAGAAGATTCCTTCAATTAATAGACAAATTCAGCAGAGTAGCTGGATATAAAGTCAACACACAAAAATCAATAGCTTTCCTATACACAAACAACAAACAGACTGAGAGAGAAATTAAGGAAACTATACCTTTTACAATAATATCCAAGAAATTGAAATATTTAGGAATCAATATAAAAAAGGATGTAAAAGATTTATTCAATGAAAACTACAGTACTCTGAAAAAAGAGATCAATGAGGATTTCGATAAATGGTAAAACATTCCCTGCTCATGGTTAGGAAGAACCAACATTGTGAAAATTGTCATACTATCAAAATTGTTATACAAATTTAATGCAATTCCCATTAAACTACCATTAACATACATCATAGATCTAGAGAAAACATGTCTTAAATTCATCTGGAACCAAAAGCGACCCAGAATAGCAAAAGCATTCCTGGGCAACAAGGACAAGTCACGGGGAATCACAATCCCTGACCTGAAATTATACTATAAAGCTACTGTAATAAAATCAACCTGGTACTGGCTAAAAAACAGACATGAGGATCAATGGAACAGACTGGAAGATGAAGCCATAACCACAAACACAATCAGCCACCTAATATTTGACAATAGGGCCAACAAACTCACTGGAAAAAAGATAATCTCTTAAAAAATGGTGCTGGAAAAATTGGCTTGCCACTTGCCAAAGACTGAAAATAGACCCAAGTCTATCACCATGCACCAAACTCAAGTCAAAGTGGATCACAGATCGCAATATTAAAACAGAAACTCTAAATCTATTGGAAGAGAAAGTAGGTAAAAATCTTGAAGACATAGGAGTAGGCAGAGAGTTCATGAACAAAAATCAAACTGAAAGGGAAACACTTCAAAGAATCAATAACTGGGACCTCATCTTACTGAAAAGTTTTTGCACATCTAAAGAAATCACCAGCAGAGTAAAAAGAAAACCCACAGATTGGGAAAAAATCCTAGCTGGCTGTCCCTTGGATAAAGGCCTTCTGTCTAAAACATACAGAGAATTAAAAAACATGAACCTGTCCAAATTCAAAGACCCAATCCAGAAATGGGCATCTGAGATGAATACACACTTCTCAGACAAAGAAATACAAATGGCAAATAAGTATATGAGAAAATGTTCTACATCTTTAGTCATTCAAGAAATGCAAATAAAAGCAACAATGAGATTTCATCTCACCCCAGTAAAATTGGCCAGCACTAAGAAATCATCCAATACCAAATGCTGGCAAGGCTGTGGAGAAATAGGAACTCTTCTGCACTACTGAACATTATTAACCTCTCCAAATTTAGAGACCCAATCCAAAAATGGGCATCTCAAATGAGTAGGCACTTCTCAGATGAAGGAGTAAAATAGCCAACAGATATATGAAAAAGCATCCAACTTCACTGGCATTAGATGTGCACATTAAACCAACACTGAGATTCCACCTTACTCTGGGAAGAATGGTTATACTCAGCAAATAACACATTCTGGCAATGCTGTGGTGAAAAAGAAATTTTTCTCTATTGCTGGTGGAAGTGTTAACTGCTGCAATCACTACTGAAATCAGTATGGAGATTCCTCAAAAAAAACTAAAGTTAGAAACTGCATTCAACCCAACTATTCCCTCTCTAGGTATCTTCCCAAAAGGGTGTTATAGTGACACATGCATACTGATGGTCATAATAGCACAATTCACAACACCTAAATCTTGGAAATAGCCTATATGTCCATCAATAGTTGAATGGATAAATAAATACTCTATTTACACAATGGTATGTTACTCTGCTGAGTGAGGATAAATATGATTCTTTGTAGTAAAGTGGGAGTACCTTGAGAACATAACATTAAGTGAAGTAATTCAGTCACACAAGCTTAAATAGTGGTTTCTCATATGAGAAACCCAAAACAGTACACAAATAAAGAACAAAATAGAAGACAGTTAGCAGGAAATTGGGAGGTGTACCTTTTGCAAATAAAAGAGTCAAGAGATAGAAGGTGAGCAGGAGGGGACAGGAAGGCGATAAAAAAAGACTGACGGTGTGTTATGTCTGTACCAACTCCTCAGGAGGAATGTAATTATTACGTACTGCAAAATTTACTAATGAGAATACAAATTAGAAAAAATTCTGTAAATCAATACATTGCTATAGACATGAATACTCTGAGCAGACCCTGTAGATACCATATGAGTGAGTAGTTATAGGCACACAGGGGAGGTGAGGTCTGATTCAAAGAGCCCAGGTAGAAAGGGTCGAAGTGTGAAGGAAGATAAAGCCAGGCTGAGGACAGAGCGCAGCAGAGGCAGCCTTCTGAGTCAGCACTGCAGCCTTCTGAGTCAGCACAGCAGCCTTCTGAGTCAGCACCGCAGTGGTAAGCAGCCTGTTTTGCATACAAAGAATCCGGATTTGACACCACTCTAACAAAGAGGTCAGTGAGAGTTGAAAAGTAGAGACTGCGTCACATTGCACTTTGGAAAACTATGACAGCAGAAGGGAGAAAGCATTTTTAAAACACAATGTTAAAACATTTGTATTTTTACATAACTAGGAAAGAAGTTATGTTTGGAACAATGCAAAAACAACAAGAATCAAAGAGAGTTTTTAGGAGAACTGCACTAGAGCAATGTATTCCTTCCCTCAATAATTATTTTATCATTACTATCATTATTATTATTATTGGCTTTGAGGGGGTCTAGCTATGCAGTTCAAGCTGGCCCTTAACTCACTATGTAGCCCACATTGGCCTTCAGTGGGCTTGTTGATATCCTCCTGCCTCAGCCTCCTGTGATGGGATTATGGATGTGTAGCAACACACCAGCCCAAAATATTTATTTATTGAATAAATTGAATACTGTCATATGATAGATATTAAAAACATATGAATAAAAACAGGCAAAATTTCTTGTTTTTATAGTTATAATTCTATATTGCAGCCGGGGAACAGCTAACGTTCATATAGCACATACTTTGAGGCAGCCATTATGCTAGGCAGTTGACATTTACTAAGTCATTTAAGATAAACTTCAGTGCAGTTGTAAAGAAAGCAACAGTCAGGGAGTTCCATGTGGAAACTAACTCAACTAACTAACTCAATGTGGGAGTTCAGGAACCAGACAAAACTCACTGGCTTTAGTAATTCAGCAGGCATAGCTAACGAGACAAAATGACTTGGAGGTCAAGGTAACAAGTATAACTTTGAGAAGACGATTTCAGTAACTAAGTGTAGCTAAACTTTTGCAATTTTATAGCTGCAATGCAATGTTCTTAGTTTTCAGCGAATTTTTCATGAAAGAAGGTGAGAGAGTTTGGTAACACAAAATGGCTCTGTTTGCTGGATTTGTGAAGCACTCTGAGCAGTTTCACTGCTTCATTTCCAAAGTCTGAAGTGCCTCTCTTGCACTGTACTAAAAACACTGTTTCTGGTGCTTGCAGCTCATTCCTCTAACAGCTACACAGGTGAGCTCCAGGTGGCAGGTGGCACCTTACCAAGAGGGAATGACTGAACCTTTCTGCCCTGAGGAGTCCAGCAAAAGAAGTGAGTGTTTCTGCTCCTGCTCTGGAGGAATTAAGTGAGAGCTCTCTTGGAACAATACCAGGAGGACCATGTCCTGGGTTTCTCCCTCCAGAAGTGCCATGAAGGCTGTTATTTCCCAAGCTTAGCTCAAAATTAACTTGAACAATAACAGTTCCAAAATGAGAACCAATCACAGGTACGTAAATATTCCGTTCATCTTTTTCTTGTGATTTATTTGTTCCCAGGATACTAACACTCTTGGTACAGAGTAAATCTTGTATTAAGTGGTAGCTATAACTGGGTAACTCATTCTGGAAATTGCTCTCCTAGCAATGATGTAAGAATTCTAAATGTAAATCACCTGATGGAATATAGCTTCCTTGGAATTATATTTACTTTCTCCTTCCACAACAAGAATAAAATTCTTATAGACACTAGTTGACAACAGATTTTTTTTATTATTAAAGGAATAAACAGATGAATAAGTTAGTAATTTTAATAAATTCACATGACATTCTGAAAGAAAATGGTCAGGAAAACAATCTTTTCTCACATAAACATTTTCACTGCAAGGAAATGTACATTATACAATCAATTTACACTGGGGAAGCAAGAACAAAAGCACCTATGCTTTGCTTGTGTATGTGTGGTTCACTCACTCATTAATTTTGCACAAGGTTAACCACCAGAAATCTTATGTTTCCTTAATCAGAATTAAGTAAGACATTAACTCTTGAGGTGTTACAGGAATACATATGGCTTTAACCTTTATCAGGTAGAAAGTTTATTATTATAACTTTTAAATGAAATTCATTACCCAGTTACTATTTGTATATCAGAATTTTAAGAGTTTAAAAAGTTAGTAGTTTTCTTTTAACCTCACAGAAAACTAGATTTTATGTTTTCATTACATGGAACCAACAGGTACCTGGCAACTACACGCTATTTCTATGAGTAATATTTGGCTTTTTACAGAACATGTACCTACATACACAACACTAATTTTTTTAATGACCTCAACAGAGAACTTCAAATGAAATGCTCTTCATGCTTAAATTTATAATTATTCTTAGAAGTACATTTATTTAATTGCTGTTTTCTTTACAGTTGTCACCAAATGAGGCATCTGGCTGCCATAGCGACTACAGCATCCTAACTGTACTACGCATGGTTAGGGGATTTCAAGACCTGAATAAATGTGCCATTGGCTCATTGTCTCCAGCCTTTTGGAATGCTGTGTGTTAGAGATTTTCAAACAAAATTATCCTTTCAAACTCTCATCTGCTAAACCCAGATATTCTGGAGTGCTCCACTTTGATGAAATCAGTTACTCACTTTAACCTCCAAGCTTATGCAGTCTATACTTCTAGCCATTGGGGAAGAGAAACAAAACATTCAAGCTCAGCTTAAGAGACAGAGGTTTTTTTTTAAATTTGTTAGTTTTTCATAGAGAAAACTCCTTAACATTTTTTTAGTGAAAATCTTTGTTATGCTCCTGCAACCCACAAAAAAATTATCGGACACCCTTGTGGGCTGTAAAGTCCGTGCGACAGAAAGGTTCACAGCCTTAGCGTTCTCATCACTGTGGATCACACCCTCGTCTCTTCTCTAAAACAGACACCGCGCAGACAGCTGCTGTGAGGAAGACAGAGGAGAGCCAGAAGGAAGAAAAATGCAATGCCAGCTCTCTGGGAGGCCGAGGGAGGGATCACAAGCTCACGCCCAGACTGGGCAAGTTAGTGAGGTGGGTAGACCCTGTTTCAAAATAAAAATAAAAAGGTCTGGGGGTGTAGCTCAGTGTAAAGACCCTAGGTTCAACCCCCAGCACTGGAAAGAAAGAAAAGAAAGAAAGAAGAGAGGGAATGAGGAAGGAAAGGAGATAGAAAGAAGAGACAGAGAGAGACAGAGACAGAGACAGAAGTATGAGGAGAAGGAGAAGAAAAAAGAAAAGGCAAGAAAATATGAAATGACAAAAACAGGAAAGGAGACACTGAAGTCTCAGAGGTGTAGCAGGAGCAGCCGCGGCAGCTCACCGCAGCGCCCACCCCACGGGGCAGGAACCGTGCTGCATGAATGGTCTCATTTCCACGCACTGTCTTACTTGATCTGTAAAAGAACTCTACTAGCTAGCTGCTATCATTATGTCCATTTCACAAACGAAATGCAGGCTAAGAAAGCTTCAGTCACTTGAGTCAGGGTCATATCAGCAGTTACACAAGGGCAGAACCAGTGCTTGTTCCAAGTCAGACTCCAAAGCCCGGCTCCTAATTACGATGGAACGGAAGATAGGCGGGGCCGGGGGCTGGCCTTCCTGTGCGCACATCTCAGAGAAATAAGGTGCCTCATAATTAATATGTTCACAAGAGCCTCTTAACTTCCTCCTTTGGAGCCACATTTACGTCTCCGCTCCTTCGCTCTTCACTAAGTAGTGGTCTCTTTCTGTGCACTCCTAGAACCCAGAAACACGCTTACCTTCTCCTTTCTCTTTACCTTAAAATCCAATCCATTCATAAGTCCTAGGGGCTAAGGAACAAAATTCTACCACGCCCGCACTCTTTTCTGTGTCGTGCCTGTGTGCTGCCTCAGCGTCAGGTTTAATCTGCCTCGCTCCTCTTGCTGCTCCTCCATGTGTCCTCTACTGCTTCATTAATCACCCTACAACTCAAACCACCCCATGGTATTCCTTTCTTTAAAGCCACTTGGTGGCTTCCTTTCGCCTTAGAACAGTTCTAAGTCACACCCTGGGCTGTATAGACTCTGTACCATCGGCTGGTGTCTCTCCAATCTCACCTTATGCTACTCTCTGCCATGTGTTCTGAGCCCCAGGGTACTGCAGTATTTCTGGTGACCTGAACCAAGAACACGCTGCGCACATGCTTCTCCTGTCCGCAGTGTTCCTTCTTCCCGGGGCAGCCACAGCTCATGCCAAAAAACCTCACCTTTCTAAAGCATTTCCTGAGAGCTCTTATTTCTATATTATAATTTCTAAAGCACAGCTTTAATACAATAACCTCTAGTATACTTTATACAACACTGTATAAAGTGTTTTTATCTATTGCTTTATCCTCAGGACAAATCCCAGGTCAAAGACCGCGACAGCTGTGTTTGTCATTGTCTTCCCAGACCCCTATAAATACCTGTGATAGCTTGTGTCTAGATGTCCCACCGAAGCCTCAGGTGGTTGGAGGTGGGGGCTCGGGGGTAGCTGGATCTAGAGTGTGTGCTGCTGAGATCCAGAGTGTGATTACTAAATTAGCTTACTGATTCTTACGGCGTAGACCTGGGAATGGAAGATGGCAAGACTCCCCTTGGGTGTGAGCGCTACCCTAAGGTAGCCTGGGCTGCAGGTAAGGAACACAAAGAGGGCTGCTGTGGTTTGCTGATGCTGTTTCCTGGCTACTTCACTGCCTTCTGCCTGACATGAACTATTTTTCCACTGCCGTGTGCCTTCTTGCCCTAGGGTCAGCCAACTCTGACCTGAAACCTCCACAAACTGTGACCTAAATAAACCTTTCTCTCTTTAACTCTGGGTGTTGGGTATCCTGTCTCAGCAATGAGAAAAGTAACTAAGACACCAACTGAAACAAAGCAGATGCTCCAAGAAATATGTGCTGAACAATTCAGTAAATAAGGGAATATGGAACCTCTTCTTAGTAAATAAATTTCACCACAGAAATTGTCACCACTGTCTTACACCACATTCTGGTTGTCTTTGCATTCTCAATGGTTTCAGGAATTACAGAATAATGCCAATTCCAGCTGGAACATTGCTCACTGAAAACCATCTTCCGTTTCTTCTAGCCACTGAGACTCAACTTAAAGACACAGAGTGGGATATTATGGAATTGAGTAATACATACCACAAATAAATATTTGATTTGAGATTATAGTATTGTAATCACTTGAGAAAGATTTGTTTAGTTTTTAAAAGGTGACTGCCATTTGTTCTGAGCATAAACACGGAATCATATTTAATCCCTAGACCCGGTTCTGATAAGAATTCTTACTCACCCAAAGATTTAACAATTTAATAAAAGTGTGCTCTGACCTAAAGCCAACAAAAATAGTGTATTCAGTTGGCATAAGTTTGCAATGCGCCGACAGAAGAATGACTAATAAAATTTAGTGTCTAGTTTTTATCTCAAAGGAAAACTTCTTTCATGAACACAACAGGTTATGAAGAGAATCGTGCTTTAAAGCCAGGGTCCAGCGCAGAGAGACTTGAACTATTCTAAACTGCTCAGCGACAAGAGGAAGGCTTACAAATGCTTAGCCACAGTGGCCAGCTCCCCTTCCCAGGATCGTACTCTGCTAGACCTTTTGCTGTCTTGTAAATTCAAAATACTTGTACCAGTGCCTGACATGACTTCACTGTCTTATTATAACTCTCTTAGGCACCGCCACCCTTGCTGTGGTTCTCCTGTCACTAACAATTACTTTTATTGTCAGGAATGTTTACTTTTGCTCCTCTAAGCTGAAGACACCTATAAAATCTTTTAACACTTGTACTCAGACCTCATTTTTCCGCTCACTATTCTTACTTACATTTTTCCAGCCCTAGCATTAAGTGCAAGCTAATTATCTGTAATGACTTCGCCTTGAGCCCTGAAGTTACTGATCTTATTCAAGCTAAAACTTGTATTTCTTATATCTACAATGAAGGGCTTCCAGGGTCTCTTTGTGTCTGGGTATTTAATTGTCAAATATGGAATAAAAATTTGAAAGCTCTGACCTTAACTGACATTTCATAGATAGAAATGACTTTGCCACAATTTCTACCATGTCAAAATGCTATTTATATCTCTCAGGGGCACATGAATTAAAGAACTTGGTGGATGAGAAATTGGGCACCAAATGGCATAAGCAAAAACAGCAACAAAAAATGTCTGGCTGTGGACCAGACACACTGTAATGGCCGAGGCAGATACGTCTGCTGCCCCAGTTCCAGGGCCGAGGCTGGCAGAGAGAACTCAGATCTCATGGCCATGTCATACAGCAGTTCAAATGAGGAACCAGCAGACCAGTTTTCATAATGAAAAGTAAGGCTCCTCTTACTCTGTAATCAAGCCAGACAGTCACAGATCTCCACTTTTCCTTGTGCCTGTCAAGAAACATGCTGGGGATGCAGGGCATGGCTCAGGGATGGAGCGCTTGCCTAGCACACACATGGTCGTGGGTTCAACCTGTGGAGCGACACACACACACACACACACACGCCAAATATATGCAATATACACACAAATATACATCTTGGATCAAGTACTAGGGACTGGAGACTGAAAGAAACTAATAGCAGTTTATATAACAGCCTTTAAAACGAACGGGGGAGGGTTTATGCTAATAGAGTTTTCTATTTATCTGTCTTAATGCTGTCTCCTATCATATGAGAAAAAACCTGGGCATAACAAAATTTGAAAATACTTATGGTACTGGTTCTGGCTTTAAAATTTCAGTCTCTTACACAGAACGTTTCTTTGTTCTTAAAGTTTAAGTTGTATAATTGTTTATGGAAAATACAACCTCTCTTCTGAAAAGAATTCTTTAAGATTAATATGAGCTGCATGCTGGTGGTTACTGTGAATCTTTTCAGTCTTAAGTGTATTTCACTAAAGATTTCAAAGGCATTTGACAGCAGTTAGCTCCTTGTGTTTATAAATATACAAGCTTTACTCAAAATCTTTCTTGGTGCCACAGGGATTTAAACTAAAATGTGGATAAGACAATGTTCTAAAAGAATGCAGAGGATCCACTGGAAATTGTTTTCAGAAATGTTTTAAGAGTATTATTCAATTGATCCTAGTGTAAAAATGGATGCCACGCATGGTGGTACATGCCGGTAATCCTAGCACCCTGGGAGGCTGAGGCAGGAGCGTCACAAGTACAAGAGCAGCCTGTGCCACTTTGCAACTTAGTGAGGGCCTCTCTTAGAGTAAAACATAAAAGAAAGGGCTGTAAATGAGGCTCAGCGCAAAAGATTGGGGTTGAGTCCCCAACACCACACACACTCACACACACACACACACACACACACACACACGATGAGTTTTTTCCTCCTATTTATTCCTTCAGTCCTTTTAATATTTGTTAAGTATCTTCCATGTGCGCAGCCCTGAGTTGGCACAGAAGAACAAAGATTAATGACATCCTTTAGATGTAAAGGAGTTCTTTTCCCATTCATGGAAGCCTTCACATTATCGAGCAATCACAATAGGACATCCTGGGTTCCAAAATAAATTTAGGAACAAGAGCAAACAGAAGGGCGTGACTGACTTCCTTATGAGGATCCGAAACAACTGCAGAGAGGAAATGGCATCTGAGCTGAGGGCTGAGCAGCGATTAACTGTCACGTCACTGGGGCTGAGGGTGGGACACACCTGGCGAAGTTCGGTGAGCCTGGTGCTCACATCACAGCGAAGCCTTACAGGAGCTCCTTGGAAAGAAAACTACAAAGCAGCCAGAACAGCACTTTCATGTCAGAATACATTATAGAAAAAACTACAGTTGAATGCTGAGAAGAAATCAGATAAGAATATGTTCGACTAGACAGGGGATAAAAGAGTAAATGCTTCCTTTCCTCTGACAAAATTGCAGAGCATTAGATCCAGAGTTGGAGTTTAAAGAGGCGTCATCCACAGGGTGCCTTTCCCAGAGCTGCAGTATTATTATATGGTGAGGTACCCTCATGAAGATATAAAAGGTGAAATTCAAAGAAAAAGGAAGACACGTTATCGTAATAAGAAGGGACAGTCCCTGTAGTTCCATACACAAGCTTATCCGATGCAGAATTGAAGTACAGTCCCAAGCTTCAGGTTTGACTTTATAGACCACCCCTATGCACTCACATGTGCCTATTGGCCTCAGAACACCTGGACGGATGGGCTATTCTGACACGACATTTTCATGCTCTTCCTTAGCATGTTAGTAAACAGATTTCAAGGCTAAATAATCATTTTCAGAATTATACTCTGATTCCAAGGATAAGTAGTACAAAGTTGAGGAAAATACGCCCTTTAAAGTGTTTTCACATAAAAACTGATAACCCTGATGACACAAAAATTTCTGTGCCCTTGGCCCACAGAGCTTATCCTGACCTTGTCCTCATTAAGCATTCTTAAAAACTTAGTCTGGAGAACCCAGAATAATTCAAGAGTTTTCCCTTGTCTTGTGAACAAGAAGTGATCACTTAGTAGTATTTGAGGAAAGAACGTGGTTTTCTAGTTGTGCAGCTGAAAGGAGACACATCAGGGCTGACTTGAGGGTATACTGACACTGCACAAGGTAGATGACAGTAAATCACTCCTGCTAATACTCTGAAAGTTCAAAGGCCATTGAATTTCTCACCTAAATGCTAGACTATTTATAATATAGTGCAAAAAAATCTTAATAAAGAATTGGATTGCATCAGATTTCAGATATACATGTGGCCTTTTCTTTTTCAGTCTTGCAGGCTTCTGTTTTTATTCTTTTAAAGGGAAGTTTTCCTATATCAGAGCAGTGAACAGATTCTGTTTTATTGTAACAGTTTGCCAGAACGTGCGTGAGCCCTGTAAGTAATGCTATGCCTATGGAGAATAAGAGGGTATGGAAGAATAGCCCTGGAAGTTTTCTCTCCATGTGAAACTGAAGCTCTAAAAATGCTGATATGATTTCATTCCTGTTTCCATAAAGACAAAGACAATCTTTACGGCCCCCCCCCACTTCTTTAGCTCTCCCAGAGATAAGCAGGACCTGTTCTGCGAGTCATTCCTCACTTAATACTTTGAAATGTGATACTACGTTATGTTTTTTAACTTTTAAATACAGACCAAAATCGTGAGGCAAATGCTACCAAATTACTCCGCTAAAAACATGAAGAATGGTAGAATAATATTATGTTGTATGTTTGGACAGATGCATAGAAAGACAGACAGATGGGAACAACAAAATGTAAAAAGTATAATCTATAGTATATTAGAATAACAGCAACTATCAAAATTTAAATTTGTAAACTTAAACAATACATTGCTACTAAGGTTTGTTCAGGCATTCTATTAGATAAACCAGGTGACTTGAACCAATAACTGACTCCTGCAGGGTCTTATCCTATTGTTTATTTCAATAGAAAGTCCCCTTTGTTGTAGGAAGATTGAGCAAATGTAATTTTTAAACCGGTTTCTTTCCTAGAACTTTGTTCCTTGCTAGGGTTCCTTTTATTACTATACAGAATACGAACCTGGGGTTTGTTTACTTTCAAAGTAAAAGCATTGGCTGGGGTGAGCCTCAGATTTATAGCAGGAAGCAAGTACTTCAGCCCAAATTTAAACACCTTTTTGCCTCTCTGGTACCCACCCCCCGGATGCCATTCCTCCGAACTGTGATCACGTTGTGTCCAGGGATATTTTAGACAAATTCTATTTAATGCTTCAGTGAATGCGAAGGATATAGATACCATCTTTTTTGAGATGAATGACATAATGAATTGCCATTTTTAAAAAGAAAGTTATCATAAGGAAATAGATAATTGAGTGTCAGTCTCCTGTCTTTTCCCTTTTCTCTTCCCCCTTGCTTCCTGTGTCCTGTTGGCACAACATAAGTATTTGGTGAGGCTCTCTGGCTTCCTTTGAGGGTGCACAAGAACCAAAACATCTTCATAGTCAACCCCGAAGGGCCAGGTTTCTCCTAGTCTACGGGGTTCAGAATAAGAAGCACGGGGAGATGACTGTCATTTGGGAGAATAAGGATGACAGCATTGTCCAGAAGACTCAGGTAGAACATCAGATCCCCTTTCTACAGTACTTTTCAGACTCCACGGAGGAAACATGGTAGCTAGTCTAAAACTCAATCCTCCAACTAGGAAAATCATTAGACATCCTGAAATGGGGAAAAAACATAGACCGTCCTTTAGCACTGAGTTCTTAGTGAATTCAACGCCTTATTGGTCAGCATTAGTTCACACCAATACTCATGTACAAATCAGAAAAAGGTAGCCCACTGGGACAGATGCACCCAGGTGGGACATGGCTGTGCATGGAGCTGGGATGAATCCCACATCCTCTGTTACCTCACGCAGTTAACCTGATGCAGGCTGTGATTTGACAATCTGATGAGCTGGATTTGACAATCCTATTTATACAGATGTCTCTGTTTTGTGCTTATAAATCATGAGACACAAAATAAATAGAATATTCATTTATGGTTGTTACAGAGTAGGGCTATGTCAAATTGGAACCATAAAGTTTTCTGCAGCAAATGTCAAGTTCCTCTCTGCAAACATTCAGGTAAGTATGAAATAATGCTTGATGAAGATTCCTTATAAAAATGTCAAAGCACAACTAAGAAATGTCTCTCTCCTGGGTCACGTTACTGGGAGAATAGAGTACTTACCACCATCTTCAACTGTAAAATGGAACCTATCACTTGTGGCATTGGCTCCCTCTCTTAGGACATAGCATATTTTCATGTCATCAATGTCAGCTAGAAAATAACCAAAAAACAAGATTAATCACTATAGCAGAATTGGTGACTTGTTCCTGATGGAACAGTCTACCGGGTATTATTTTTCTGTAAGCCTATTTAAATCCCCTTCTAAGGAGAACAGTGCTATCTTATTTCGCAGATATCTACGCCCCTTGATTCCAGCTGTCGCACAGAAATCAGATCCCTTCACTGATAAATAGAGCACAAGACTCAGGTTATAATAACACCAAGGTGCTGCCCCTCCCAGCAGCATTTGCATGTTCATGTACCAAAGGAGTGACTCCCTGAAGCTGGAATGTCAGACACCAAGACAGGTGGGAACGCAGATATTTTGGGCCAAGGCAGATTTCTTGGCCCTCTTGAAATCACATTCTTTCTCTGTTTGTAGGGCTGGGCCTCAGAAGAAAAAGAGGCTTTGCCTCCCCACACGGGCTTGCTTTTCTTACCTTTTTTTTTACTATGGAAGGCTATTTTTAAGCTCTCCAAAATTTGAAAGGAAAAATGAAGGAGTACTTTTTGATCCCACAGATTAAAATAACTACCATGACTTGATATCAGGGTAAATTTAAAGCAATAATAGCAATGAAAACCTAATGGAAATGGAAACCCGTGTTCCAAGTAGAAATCTATGCTGCCTCAGACATGATCTCTGCATTACTTCCTGCTCTGTCAAATTTGCTTTCTGGGATTTGTTTTCATTACTAAAGAACAAGTGTTAAAATTTATTCACCCATTTCACTGCCTCCTCTCCTACACACAACATAATAAAATAGACAATCATTTTCTTCTGTCATACACCCAAGAGACCATTACTGTATTTGATGTGGGCCTTTCAAGGAGCATCCCAGGTTCCAGAAAACCAGATCATAGCTAAAAATAGCTTCAGTGTGGTATATTTACTTATATTTACTTATCTTGGTGTGCTTTATTTTGTTTTTTTTTAACTCTTGAAAGCTCTGCTGAGCTCATGCTATGCTGGCCAAAGGCAGCTATATATGACAGTGACTCTGAAAGAATCTTCTAAAATAAGTAAAGTATCAGGATCAACAAATTATTCCAAGAACTTCTAAAGCTCCCCTTTATAGATGTGAAGTGTGTGTACTGTTCTCCCTCTGGAAGTTGACTTACAACCAGGAATGCTCAGGGAGAGGAACGCCCGAGTATTTAATAGTGTCTTCTTTTTAGTAGAGGTACTTGGCAGTGAAATCAGTCCAAGATGTTTTGCTCTCCTGTAGAGATTCATTTTTCTCTACTGTAATTTCCCACACGTTCTGTCTAGTGTTATTTTCCATCTTCCTATACATGTATCTTACAAGGAGATTGAAAACTTCCCTTTTTGTCCTAACCTTAACTTCTCACAGTTCTTTTCTCAAAGTCTTATAATCAGTAAAAGCTCCAATGTTTCCTATGAGGAAGTGAAGGCACTGCATGGTCTGTTAGAGCACATGTCATCTCTGCCTTCACACTCATGCGTTTTGCCAGAGTAAGAAGGGAAAGCCCCTACAGGGCTCTTAGTTTACTCTTAAAGCTCAATTCTTTATCAGTAAGTGAGGAAGCAAACCCTGCTGACTACACATCCTTGCCTTATGTTGATGACTCATGCCAAGGGTAAAAATCTTTTTCCAGTGCTTCTACCTTTTCTTATGATTTATAAGAAAATCCAGAAGTTGGGGCCGGGGATATAGCTTAGTAGCGCAATGCCTGCCTGGCAAGTGCAAGGTCCTGAGTTTGATTCCCAGTACAACCCCCCCTTCAGAAAACCTGTATATTGCAGGGCATGGTGGTGCACACCTGTAATCCCAGCACTTGGGAGGCTGAGGCAGAAGGATCCTTGTGAGTTCAAGACCAACCTGAGCTACAAAGTGAGCTCAAGGCCAGCCTGAACTGCATAGCCAGACCCTGTCTCAAAAAGACTAAAATAAATAAATAAATATAAATAAATAAATAAAAATAAAAGCTGTAATACTAGGATATAAGAAAAACCTGTTAGTATTCCCAACATCTGTATTAGTCTTTTCTTAAATAAAAATGTAATATTTAGGAGACATTTTCACTGAAATAATCTACAGCCTCAAGACTGATTTTTAAGAACTTCCTCTCATAAGTTAGAGAAAACTGGAATGTAATTACACAACATTCCGGTCCCAGGTCCTCTCCAAATTAGGGAACATGGTATTGATGAGTTAGAACATACTAAACCTCCTTCATTTTCCTTATAACTTTGTTAACATTAATTCATGATTCAAAAAGGACATGATTTCTCTTATATAAGAAATCCAGTGTATAAATAAATTAAATAGCACAGTAAAAGATAGGTAAAAGGAGACAGGGAGGTAGAAAGTTTGCAGGAGGAAAGGGGATCTGGAGATGGGGGCTGGGGAGGGAGGAGAAGGGGGGGACAAGGAGAGAACTGAGGTGTGTCATGTACACGTACTAGTTCCCCAGGATAAAGGTCATCATAATATACTGCAAACATGTACTGCTAAAGGTAAAGGTAAACAAAAGAGTAAAACAAAACAGAGACTTAAAATCTCAAGAAAGACGTGGATTATAATATGATCAAAAATATCCCTTAAAATAACATAAATAGGCTGCAAATATGTATATTCTCTCGCTTTCTTAAAATGTTTTTTAAACATACCTGTATGTCTAATTTAAGCAAATAGGTAGGAATTAACCAGGTTTTCTTCTACTGGTAAAACATGAGATTGTATTTATTTCCTCTTATTGACACAATCATTGCATCTTTTAAAGATTTTTTCATTCCTATGTCTCATAATATGAGCAACTATTTTGGAGATAACAATATGCAATGTAGTAACCACAGTTACTCTCCTACAATCTTGTTTTGAAATTTTATACTATTTTATTGTTTGTTTTTCTCTTCTTTAAAATTAAAAGAAAAATATTTGAAGTTAATTAACATGCCCTATAACCAACCTGGTTTAAAGACTTCGGGCACATTTCTGCTTTCCTGAAAGCAATTATAGATTATTCCACAAAATATCATTATGCACTTATTATAGAAAAAAATAACCCAGGTATGTGAGACAACTGACTCAGACCCAAGATGGGGGAGGGACAGAGACATCTTGTCAAAAAGGTGCAGTTTAAAATATAGAAATAGTTTTCTCAATGCACCTAACTACTCTGTATTACTACTATTCCTAATAATGAACTTTTATCAATTTTGCAAATATGCAATTTCTTTTTCTTCTGGGGACCTATATTAGTTAATAATCTGAAGAATGGTCTCAAACTACCTTTGCTAAATTGACTTAATTGAGCGCACTGAAAAATTCATCAAAATATAGGTTAGTTCATCCCTTAGTAGTAGAGAAAAAGCAAATAATAAATGCAGTCTTTACTCTAAATACCACTTTTGTTTCTTCTGCTGGTAAAGCAACCATGGTAGTGCTGATCGAGATTGTTCCATTTTTAATAACTTATCTAATCTTCATAAATAACTGCTGTGCACCAAACCCCAGCCTAAGCTTGTTCAAATGAGTGCTGTGTGCTCAAATACCATCAGTTTTCCCAGACAATATTTGAGTTTGTACTGGAATATGATAATTTAAAATTAATTTTTCAAAAATATTATTTTTTATAGTAAACATAACTGCACTTACAAAAGCCATACAAATTCATGGTGGCAACTCAAAATCAATGTGAAATACAACGGTCTATGATTAAATAGAATAATTTTAGTATTCTATAGTTAAGAATATTCCAATATTTTGAGTTGTTGGACTTGGTTCAGACTTTAAATCATTTGCCTGCCTTCATCCAAAAAGTCTTTGAAAAAAAGAGGAACTCTAATCCCTTAAAATCAAATTCCTTTTCAGAGGAAGGGTTTGAAGTGCAATTTTCTGTCCTCTATATATTCTTTTCATCCTCTTTGCTTTCTGCAAAAACAAACCAGTGTAAAATTGCACGGTATCTCCAGCCCCAGAAAGCCCTCACACAAAAAAGGTTCCTGCTGGTCTGGCTGACAGTTGGCACGTTGATGTTTTCCTGTCTCTGCAGGCCCTAGGATATACATATTCAGGCTCGCAGCCAAGAATCGGGAGGCTGGAGTGTGAGGCTATTTGCCAGCAGTACACAGAGAAGCAGTTCACTTTAATGCTACACTTTGCTACATCCATGTTTATTAAAGCATTTGTTATCTGGGAACAGAATACACTTGCAGCAAAAGAAGACCTCCACTGGGGTTACTCTGTCTCTACCCACACAGTCCACAGAGGGGAGATCTAGTTTCCATTCTGACGTGGGGAGTTTTTCAGGAAAGCAACATGAATCCTTTTGTAATGAAAGTTGCACATTCTAGAGAACAGAGCCCTAACTTCCCAGCCAGTAAACTGAATGGGCTTCTCCCTTCCGTCATTGAGTAATTCTGCATAGGTCACCTGCCTTTCCTGTCTTGGACTATGTCCACCCCAAGGGAAACTTGGGTGAGAAAAGTTCTGTTGCCTCAGAATGCAGGTGCAGAGGCAACTGGTATCTGTTACTGAGTTTGTAACAGGGCAGAGAGAAGGCTTAAAAGGATGAAATTCTTTCCTTCTGCTACTGTGAATCTTGTTTACATATCTTCAGGTTCCCAGTAGTGAAATGTGTGTATAGTTTGGTGATGAGCATATTGTCTTCCTGTTCATCATCAGTATCCTCCTGTTGGTGTCTATTCTTTTTGTGACTACCCCAGAAGTATGCTCTGATGTATAACACACACTTGCTGTAGCTCTAGAGAGGTGTTTGTCTCTTACGTCTTTGGACATGTGTTTGCCTGCAATATTAAATATTCCTAAATAATCTTTTAAATCTTAAAGTATCAGCAAGTCTTTTTCTTTTACTTGAACAGTTCCTAGCAACCCCAGCAATATCAGCACAATGAGCTTAAAGATTAATCAAAGTCACATAAAAGGAATTTGGGGCGATGATTGATAACAATGTGAATAAATACAATTCAGACAGCTTATGTCTCTGTAAAGTACTAAAAGCCTCACCAAGTGTGCATAGCACACACAATAGACTATGCTCAGGGCAAAGGTGTGGCAAAGCTAGAGTTGGAAAATCTACTTCTAGATTAATTTGTCAAAGTCCTGCCCTCTTTTGGCAGCATATCTGGCCACTGTCAAAATACTGTCCACTGATGCTACTTACAATGACTCTCACTGCTGTGGAACACACAGCAAAGCAGCAGCTGCTTTCCTAAGGAAGTAAGTCTATGTCTCCTTTCCCATTCCCTCGCCTTCTCCTGGGCTCTAACACTCTCTGTGTAAGGCTTTCTGGGCAGCCACAGACTCAGGACATAAGACCTGGAATCCTTTGTTCATAGAGAATAAAAGTGAAACATACCTTGGGTAAACTGAGTGATGCTGTGGTTACCTTTGCCCAGGTTCAGAAGATACCCATGGTGAGGGGCCTCTGTCACAACAAACCGAAGAGAAACGTGTAGGCTGTCTCTGTCTTCCACTTTCAATATTTTGTTTGTGATCATGAAACCCAAGTGGCCAGTGGTCAGAGTGCGAAGTGTAGAGGCCCCTTTATTCACGGCAATTTGAGGGGCGTTATTATCAATTGCTAAGACCCGGATCTTCATCATCTGAGGTCTCCTTGTCTCGAATACCGTATCGGGGAAAACATAGAAGTCTGTGTGAGTGCCATCAGTCACTGTGAAGGAGAAGCTGTCTTCAGTCGTCTCTGTGCCATCATGCTTGTAGCTGATTAAGTTTTCATTCAAGTCTTGCTTGGTAAAAACTATGATAGGCCTGGTATTGTTGAAGAGTAGGTGGCCGTGAACCGGCATCTGGGTGACAGTGAATTTCAGGAGCTTGTCAGGGGTATCTCTGTCCTCAACAGTGAGTTCGAAGGGAGTGATCAGCTTGCTTTCACCTTCACTGACGACCAAGTGATGGATGGTGACCACTGGCTCTTTGTTGTCCACATCACTAATGGAAATGCGGAATGTTCGGGAGACAGGGTTATGGCCATCAGTGACCTGGAACTCAAAACTGTCCATCTTTACCTCATCTTCTGCGGTGTGGATGTAGTAGATTTTGTTGCCAGCTAGTTGGAGCTGAGTGAAAGATGTGATGGACACTCCAGTTTGATCTGTGCACTCTAAGTGACCTCTTGTGGGAGCCCTGGTGATAGTAAAAACTAAGTTTTCATCAGGGCTGTTCAAGTCACTAGTGCTTAGTAGGTCTGTTGTGAGAGTGACTTTCCCCCCTTCTTTCAATGACACTCCCTTGCTTATGACATCAGGGAAGACGATGTCAATGCTCCCGATGGACACGTAAAAGTAGCGATCTATGAGGGGATTTATCCCATCAGTCACATCAAATTTAATTAAGTCTCGAATGCCCTCTCGCCCACGATGAACATACTGAATTAAGTTTCTGTCCACTTCACCCTGGGTAAAATTCATGCCCAGTGTAATATTTTCAAAGGCACCTGTAAGTTTTTGTCTCTGTAATAAACCATGTTCTGGCCCATAACGAATAACATAAACCAATGATTTGTCTTCTGAGTCTAAGTCAGTTGCCATTAATATCTTGTTGTCGATAATTTTGGTTTCCCCAATTTCTACTTCCAGGCCATTGTTGATGGCCATCCTGGGAGTCTCATCATCAACGGGAATAACCATAATGAGGACCCCCTTTTCCACAGCATGCTTGCCATCTGTTAATTTAATCATAAAACTGTCTTCCTGGGTCTCAGAGTCGTCGTGCTCATAAATAATGCTGGAACTCTCTACAATCTGATCCAAGGTGAAGCTTTCGACCAAAACTGTGCCATTTATCAGCTGGTTCATGATATGACCATGAGTGGGAAATCGGGTAATAGTGAAAGTTAGGTCATCCGGGGGAACATCAGCATCCGCAGCATTGAGGATGGGCGTGTCAATCACCAGACTCATGCCTTCCATCACCATAAATTCTCTCATGAACATTTCCGGCTGTTCATCATTGGTGGGAATGATTACAATGGGGAAAAACTGTCTCTCTGAAAAGTTAATGCCATCAGAACAACGGAATATAAATCGATCTTCCACAGGTTCCACCCCTTTATGGACACTCTGGACATAGTTAATGTGATTCTGCCTGAGATCTTTCAGAGAGAAGGCACTTATGGCAATCCCTGTTCTTGATTTCTCAGAGCCTGGAGCTGGAGAAATGTTTTCGACATAACCCGAAGTTGGCTGAATAACTATTGTGCACAAGATGTCATCATTCAGGGAGTCAATATCTTCAGCAATTACATGTGTGGAGGTAATAACACTTTTATCACCTTCCAATACTATAAACTGCTCATGCACAGAAATGAGGGGAGACTGATTGTCCACCGGGAGGATGGTCACCCACACAGTAACACCCTGGATAATACTGCCGCCGATTCTCCATTCTTGAGACATTTCTGACAGACTCAGGTTAAAAGAGTCCATTTTGGGCAAGAGACCAATCTCACCACTGGTGTGGGCATAGACAACAGAGCCTTCTAAGATGTCCCTTTGGGTGAATTGCTCTGCCAGAGCTCCATTGACCAAGATCTCCCCATACAAGGGTGGATCTTCTAACAGAAAAGTTAGCATCAAATCATCTGTGTATTCATTAGTCCCCTTAATAATATTGCCAGTAATTTCAGTAGCTCCATTTTCTAAAACATCTAGGTAGGACTCTAGAGTTCCAGTAGGAAAGCTGAACATGGGCATGACATGGTCCACTGGCCGAATATTCACTCTGAGGGTGATGGGTACCACATGGTGTCCATCACTCACCTCCAAGGAGCAGCTATCAGCCCAGGACATATCCCCATTATGAACATAGGAAATTCTGCCCTGTTTTATATCCTCCAAGTAGAAGAGCCCTCCAACAGGCAATATCTGTCCAGACACGTGTATGTGCCCATGCTTGGGCGCCTGTGTGAGGGTGAAAGAGATATGGGCCACATTAGTGTCAACATCAGTCACGTGCAGCTCAGTCTCACTCAGAATGTGGTGGCCCTTCTCCTGAATAGTGAAGCCAGTGTTAAGAATGTCAGGTGGCTGGTTGTCCACAGGCTGCAAATAAAGGGTAAAAGTGCCAGGAGCCACATTCCCAGCGCGGTCCACCACCTGGAACTGGAACTGGGCCACTCGGGCAGCCACTCCCAGTTCTGTACTTGGGGGTCGGTAAGCAATTTTATGGTGATTGATCTGGGCTTGGGTAAAATGGGTCACCACCACTGAGGGGTTGTCAGTGAGGACCAGCGTGCCCAGTGGGGCTGGTGAGTGGTTTTCATCTGTGTCCATGGGGGGCTGGGTCACTGTGTACCGAAGCTCTCTGTCATCTGTGTCCAGGTCAGTGTAGCTCAGCCACTTTTTCCTCAGTGGTGTGAGCTGGGACTCCTGCACCACCATCCGAAGTGGACAGCCACTGCCCAGCTCTGGAGGGAGGTGATCCACAGGATGAATTCGGATCACAAACCTTTGTAGTCTGGATTGGTTAGGCGGGTCGTGGTTATCCTGGACTCTGAATGTGAACTGGTCCATCACTGGCCCAGGACTGTGGGCTCCAGAGTGCCTGAAGAACAGTCTCCCGTCCGTTATGTCCTTCTGCTGCCACTGTGTCACTTTTCGCTCATAATATTCTCCATGCTTCCTCCAAAGGCCCCCAGTCAGCTCCTGGTCTTCACGGGGAGGATGAGGCTGGCGGAGAAGCAGGTGCCCCGAGGTGGAGGCGGGTGATTCCAGCACAAAAAGCAGCAGAGAATCTTCTGAATCCATGTCGGTTGCGCTCAGAGCGAAGGGCAGGATGGGCACGGTCTCCCCCTCTGCCAGCGTCAGCCCTGTGTTGGCGTTGAGCACAGGCGGCTGGTCATCCACAGGCACCAAAGTGATGGGGAACAGAAACTGCACCTGGTGTCTGTTTCCTCCGTCCACCATTCGGAGCACCAGGTTGTCGCTCAGGGAGCCGTCTCGGTCATCGTGCTGGTAGACCACCTGGCCGGCTGCCAGCTCGGCCACTGTGAAGGTCTTGGGAGCAGAGCTGCCACTGGAAGCCCCCGCGATGAAAAGGTGCCCGTGCCGAAGCCCAGCCATCACCTCCAGCCGCACTGCCTCCAGGTCGTCTTCATCACTGATGACCAAGTTCTGCGGTCCGCTGCCGGCAGGGCTTGTGAGTGGCTGGGACTGACCCTCATAGAGAACCAGACCCGTGTTCCGGGTGACCACTGGGGCCAAGGTGTTCATGGGCTTCACCACTACCATGAAGGTGAAAGGGTCTGAGGCGGCTCCTTCCGGGTCCACTACCTCCAGCTCCAGTTGGAAGAGACGCTCCTGGTCAGAGTCCTCCGAGGGGGGCTGGTAGGCGATCTTCAGGAGGCGCAGGTCTCTCTGAGTGAAGGAGGAGAGGGGCAGGCTGCGGTCATCGGTGCTCACCAAGTAGCCCTGGCCAGGCTGGAAGGAAGAAGTGAGGTTGAAGACCAACAGGTCCGGGGGAGACTCGGCATCCTCCGCCGCCAGGAGGTCTGGAGTCAGGGCGGTCAGTACAAACTGGTCCACTTCCATCATCATCATGGCCACAAAGCTGGGCTTGGGCGCAGTGTTCTCCGCGCCCCCGCGGATCCTCACCAGCACCTGGAAGTGCTCCCGTTTTAAAGCAGGGCTGCCCCCAGTAGCGCCTCGCGAACGCAGCTCCGCCACCAGGGGCACCCAGTCCCGGTTTGGTGAGCGGCTGGGCGCTGTGTGGCGGTAACGCACGCCCAGCTCCTGGAACGCTCTGCAGTCCATCAGGAGGGGCTCCGGGGCGTCTCCCTCTCTGGCTTCTGCGGGAACCTGCGGGTAGTGTAAGAGTTCTCCGTAGCGGGGCAGCGCGCTCAGGCCAGACAGGATGCCCACGCGGCACTCCTCCGTGTCCGGCTGGTAGGCGAACTCTAAGCTCCGCGCGTCCAGGGCATTGCTGGTCCCCAGCAGCTCTTCCACTACCAGGGGTAAGTTTCGAGTCACGACCTCCAGCTGAGTGAAGACCACTTCCACCACCAGCACCAGGGGTAGCACTATCGCCCTTGCCGGAGAGTCGTAGCGCAGCTGCAGCCGGACGCGGTCCCGGGACGGGCTGCGCGCGCCCAGGTGCGAGTAGCGCACCTCACGGGGGCCGAAGTCGCACGGGAAGCGCTTGGGACTCAGGCGGCCAGGCCGCTGGGCCAGCGCGTCGTTGTCCAGAACAGTCACGGCGCAGCGGTCTCCGGGCTGCACCTGTAGCACTAGGTCGTGCAGCGGGTCCAGCCAGACCTCACGCCCCAAGGGCACCCGGAGTCCGCGGTTCGCCAGCACAATAGCCTCTTCCGCAGGCACCCCCGAAAGCCCCGCGAGACCCGAGGACAGCTGTGCTCGGCCGGGGGCAGCGGGCTGCGCAGAGACGGCGCTTACCAGAGACAGAAGCAGCAGCAGCAGCAGCAGCCGCGGCGGCGCAGGTACCGGCTGCGAGCTGGGGGCGCTGGCTGCTCCGCGCGCTCGGGGAGCGACGCCCGGGGTCCCGGCTGCCCGCATGGTCCGGGTGTGCGGGAGCGGACAGGTCGATCCGAGAGCGGCGGAGGCGGCGCCGGCCGGCTGCTCAAACCAGTTCGGAGAGCGCCGGGGCTCCGCACGCCTCCTGCCGGGGCCTTGGGGAGCCCGAGCGGGGCCCGAGGGATGGGCGAGTCGCGCGGTGGCGCCCCGGCTGGAGCAGAAGCCCGAGGCACAGCGCTCGCAGCCCGCCCGGACCGCGGCGCTGCACAGAGCAGCGCGTCCTCCCCGCCTCCTTCCCAGGTCCGCGGACCTCTCGGTTCGCACCCCCTCGCCCCTGTGCTCCCAGGAGGCCAATCGTCGGTCCCGGGAGGAGGCCCCGAGTCGAGGGTTGGGTAGTGATTTCTGTCAATCAGTTCCCTGGGTCCAAGGCGGGGAAAGTGCGGAGAGCTGGGGAAAGAGAAACGCAACAGGTTGTCTGGAAAGTGTGGGGGCGGCGGCCTGGAGCCGCGGTCTCCGGGTCGCGCTTCTCCCTGGTCTCCTCGGTCTGGAGTGCCCGCAGAGGCGCCGGGACCCTCCACTGTGCCTTGTTCGCTTCTTGGTGGCTCGGAGACAGAGGATCACACAGTTCCGACCTTCACCTCCCTCCCGTGAAATCCCTCCCAGAGCGATGGTCATTTCTCACGGAAATGCCCAACACTCGGGAGGAAGATGACAGGCGTGATGGCCCAAGTTTGGATGGAAAGACCGAGCATTTTGCAAAGGCTCTGGAACAGACGCGTTTGCGAAAGAAGGGCAGCTGGGATTACAATGCGAAGCCTAGAGCGGGCTGCACCCCTCCGCCCCCACGCCCCTCGCCGCCCTCTGGTAAATCACCACGGGCACAGCCCTGGGATCGGTGAGTTTTTAACAAGCCCCTCGTTTGCATGCGAAGTTCACAGAGTGAAAGGAAAAAAGGGCCTGTGGAATGCGTAAGAAATGCAGTCTGATCAGAATCGCTAGACTCTCACCAAAGAAGAAATTCTGGGGAATGTAGCCCCAGGCCGTCCCAGAGCCGCCTCCGTTCGGAGAAGCTGTCATTAGAGACGCCCCTGTTGTCTTCGCAGTAATTAGACCAAGTACAAACTAAACCTACGTGTCAGCATCACATTTCTCTGCCTGCCAAGAGAACTGATAAATATCTGGAGGCGAACTAAGAGTTTAGGTCCCCTTTCAGCGGGCCGAGTTTGAAGCCGGAGCTTGAGCTCTTCCTGCCCCCTTGTGTTTAACTGCTTTAGGTATTGAGCGAAACCCTTTCCTAAAAGGTCCCCGCCCGCTCACGCCTCATTATTAAAACGCATTCTCCATTGATTCCTTGAGTAATCTTCTTTCTTATCCCCAAATGTTTCATTGAGGATAATCTTGTTTTCCTCCAACCACACATCTGGTTATTAAACAGCAATGCAGAATTTGAGTAATAGTTATTTTGCCCCTTTTCTCCTCAAAGATAGTTTAAACTCAGAAAAGAAAGGTGCGCAAGAAATTGTCGCTGCCCTTTCAAATTTCAGTCTAAATTGCATGTGTGTGTAATTTCGGGAAGACGTTCCTGTCTTTTCAACCCTTTTGGATTTTTAGCTCGAGCTCCTGTAGTTGAGGATTTTGGTCCCTCTCTGACACGTCCACCAGTATTTTCTGAGTCACAGAACAAATTTCATTCAAAATATCACTGGAGATGTCAGATTCCGTTCCAGGAAAAGCCCTGGCAGTTAGCCTCTGGTAATCAAAGAGTTCTGAACTTTTTAAAAAAGCAGCAGGACATCAGAGCAAACAAATATTGTTCAGTTAGTTGACCTTGAGCCCTATTCTGTGTGCTGTTTGAGGACCATTTAATTCCTATTTCTAGTTGATGGATATACTTCACAATTTTTACAAAAGAAACTAGTAACACAGGACGTGGACAATGCTTTATAAACATGAAAAAAAATCCCTTTTGAACTCCTTGCCAATTCCCAATTCTCTGTGAAGTTATTATTTTATAATTTATTATGATTACTTATTATTTCACAGAAACTTCAAGTAGCAGATACATTAGAATGTTCCATTTCGTGTTCACAAAAAGTAGGAAGATCCCAGATGGAATACAAAATACATTTCAGATTATGGCTGTCTCTATATTTAAATTCTGGTTCTGTGTGGAAAGCCAAGCGTCCCTGTGGCATTGTGACCGTGGGTAAACTGTGATCAGATCCAGAGCAATAGCTTGACCCCTGATGTTTCCCAGTGACTTCAGGGTTTTCCTTTCTTCCTTTTAAAGTCCAACTCTGTTTGACCTGCCTGCAGTGATAAGATCAGCATTTGAAGTATGGTGGCATGCCTGAAGGGCACAGTTCAATATTTTGTTTCATGCTGAGAAGACTACAAGGCCACACTTACTTTTAAGTAGCTGAAGGAAATCAATAAACTATCATCGTTTTTACTTTTAAAACTTAACTTCCCTTTATTGAAGTGGTGAAACGATTCCTAGCATTATTATTTTTGATAAATGTTTTAGTTTTCATTGTTTTAATCTGATAGAAGGAAATGCATTTGATGATTTGCTTAGCTGTATTTTGCGCTGATGACTGACACATAGTGAAGTATTACAGTTTCATCTAAGAACAACTGTCACTGATGGGGAACATCTTTTAGAAGAAGAGCTCTGTGTTAAAAGATCACTAGGTTTACATTAGCAGCAAAATGTTATTTTAGGCCAAAACTCTCACTATCATAAGGGAAAAGGATGATATAAATTATTAATGTATCTAAGCTTAATTGTTCATTTTAAATTTGCTTAAGTGTTTCAATACTTCCTGTGCATGCCCTGGGCAAAATAATCTTTGAAAGTAAGTTTTCTTTACTATTTTAAAATTACAACAACATATATCCTCAAAATAACTTAAGATTAAAATTATTGGTTGTCAAAACCCAAGTGATTTCTCACCTAAGTGAAGCACCAGGGACCTTGTTTCCTAAAATAAAGAAGGTGATGTGAAGAATTTAAGATTCAGGCAAGAGAGTTAGTTGTACATTCAATGATAGGCCTGGGACAGGGTACACTTGGTTACATTTAAAATGCTGCAGCTTTCATGGTAGAGTTTGTTTTACTTTTCTTATGTTTTTCTACCAGATCATTAAAGCTCTAATAGAGGAGCCTGCTTCTTAAGTACTTTAAAAATCAGTTCAATGATCCCTGAATACTCCTAGAAGTTTGGCTCCAGGACCCTTCAAATACCAAACTCTGTGAATGTCCATCTCTGTTACATAAAATCATGTACTTCTTGTGTATAATCTAAACATATCTGATGGTACACTTTAAATCATTTCCAAATTGCTTATAATCACCGATAACGTGTAAATGCTATGTAATAGTCATTATACTACATTACCTAAGGAATAAAGTCAAGGAAAAATACCATACATGTTTAGTACAAACACAGTTTGTTCCCCCAATATTTGTAATCCTCCAGTTGGTTGAACTGTGGACGTGGAGCCAGGGACACGGAGGATGTGGACGCTAACTGTACATGCGGACGAGCAGTTGATCACAGCTTTGTGGCCAGCATCTTTTCTAGTTCTCAACACATTAAGCTTTTAATAGCTTCAGAGCCATGGCTTAAATCTGACAGATTTCAGACCTGAAAAGAGGAAGAGTAAGCAGACTGATACTGACTGACCAGAACTGGCCGTCCTCTGGGATCTACTACATGACTTGCAGCGTTTCTCCTTATGTTCTGCAGCTACGGTCTCCAGTGCAAAACAAAGAACTCAGTCTGTGTGGATAAATTCCCTTTGGGTTCCGATATGCTAGTGCCATAGACACAATTTACGCAGGCTACAACCAATACTTTTAATCTTAAATTACTTTGAGGAGATATTTTGTTGCAATTTTAAAATAGTTTCCTTGCATTTGAGCTTTTGTGTGTTTCACAGCATCTTGTACAATTTCCAGCACTGAGTAGCAGGGCTGGCATTGTGTCCAATACCTTTTACCCCCGCCAAGACCTTCATTATATTTTCAGGCCTGGTTCTAACACTGGATTGTTCCATTTGGTTGCATGGCCATTTTACAGTATTTTGACTAGTCCAATAGGTACTCACATTTCTGTTTTGTTTGTCGTTTGAATCAAGGAGGTCTGCATTCCCTGCACGTGTACCCGCTGATTCTGGCTCCATTTCACTGACCCAGGAGGTGTGGCTCGCTTACACGGCCCGGGTCGAAGGTATCATCGTCATCTTCCACGTCACCGCTGCCATCACCCACTCACAGCACTCTTCTGCCATGAAAGCAGGTGTTTCATCGTTACGGGGCGTCTTCATCGTCCGTGCGTGAGTACTCTGATAATTCACTTTGGACCTCCTCCAAAACTGGCAAATCTGGCTTTTCCTGTGGCGTTGTACTGAATTGGACTACTTCTACCAGAAAAATGGTGTGGGCCAATGGATCCACTGTGATACTCAGGTAAACATATGCAAAACCGGTTAGGTGGATGAGAAGGTGGCTACAAATCCCATTTTGCCACTTTTGCACACAGGCACAGTCCTTGCCATTCATCACACCAAGAGGGTAGACACACAGACTGCTTCCTGTATCCCTCAGGGGAAGGTGCACAGCCAGCTACTATAGCACGCAAGTACAAGTTTATGGTAAGAAAGTAAAGGGCAGGTCCTCCAGACCCAGTCTTATGCCCTCTGTTTAATAAGAGAAATATCACTGTTACTGAGTGAGAAAACTTAGCAAATCAAAGTTCACGCCCCTTGACAGTGGATCAGTTGTTCCTTTCTAAAATGTATAGAACATTTGCATTTATTGCTGTCAGCAGCTTAATACATACCAAGATATAATGTCTTAGCCAAAAAAGAAGATTGAGATAAAAATCCAGCAATATAAATATTTATTATGAGGACAAATAAGATTTCAAGATAAGTTTGTGATTATGTGGTTCACCTAACTTAGAAATAACTTAGAAATAGCCAGACTTTCCAGACACATCTATGTCCAGATAGGAATGTACCATGGATAAGAAGAAAGAACATTGGACTAGAAGCTAGAAAACATTTTGAAATTTACTTTCCCACTTACGTGCTTGAACCTCAAGATAAGCCACTAAATCTATCTCTACATATGTGTGATTTGGGGACAGGTAACATACACACAAATACAACACATATATGTGCTTATGCATAGCTGTGTACACAGTAGAAATGACGAGAAATGGTCACTGTTTCAATCACCCCCTGTGTGGACATGCCAAATGTCTTCTAAGGGAAGAGGACAAATGCTTAGTGTACTTCTGGCCCTCTTCATCTCATTTTCGGCCATGCTTCTTAATGTCTTATTAATAGAAGATCAGAAAGTTTGTTACATATATGTTAAATCACAATATTCCAAGTAACTAACTAACTAACTGACCAACTGATGGTACATAATTACTTTTGTCTTTTACTCATATTGCAGTCCTTCTAGTTGTTTAGTCTCTGGTTAAACATCATGTGCAATTTTTCCATTCTGTGGAAAAATAATCTCACTCAACAGCAAGAACCCATGAATTTGAGCACTCATTTATCTTTCTGAATCTTGCCAAAATCATCTCTATCTTCTTCTTCAACTGTCTCATCAAACTGACTTCTGAGCCTCCCACAAGGTGATGCTCGCCGTGCAGATGAGCTCTTCCTTGGTTCCCCTCATTCCCTACGATCCATCATCAACCTGGCAAGAATCCCTTTCCACAGCGCCTTTCACCAGTCTTCTCTTTCCCCTCCTGTCTGTCACCGTTATCTTTACTCAGCTGATTCAGTTGAACATTGTTTATCTTCAAGGTTTCCTCAAATCTCACCCTTGGTGCTGTTACAGCTATCACCTATGTTGCTCTACATTAAGAAAAGCTCAGTTTTCTTCCTTTTTTGGGGGGGTCTTTTTGAGACAGAGTTTCACTATGCAGTTCAGGCTGGCCTTGAACTCACTTGGTAGCCCAAGCTGGCCTTGAATTCCCAGCAATCCTCCTGCCTCATCCTCCTGAATGCTGGGATTACAGGAAAACCTCACCTTTTATCATAGCATTGCCTATCAAATGAAACACCCCTCTCTTTGTCTATAGATTCTGCCTTTTCCTTTAAAATATTTTATTTTTCATTGCCACACTACTTGTACATATTTATAGGTGTAGGGCAACCTATACATCCCGTCAAACATCTATCATTTCCTTGTACTGGGAACATTAAAGAGCTTTCTGCTAGTTATTTTGAGAGTCAGTTAATTGTCAGCCATTGTTCTTCCACTGTGCTGTGGAACATTTATTCCTCCTGCACCTGCATTTGCATCCTTGCTCATATCACCTGTTTTACCTTTATTTTTACTCCCCGTGCTTCTTCTATGAGCATCATCCTCTCCATCCTCTTTGCGAACCAATCTGGAATTTCAGAACTATAACAGCCACGGGGACCATTTATTGCAACTTCACGGTACTTATTGGGACCTCACATTTCACATGTGAGAACACTGAATCAAGGAGGCTAAAACCTAGGAGTAGAGCTGCCAGGGAGGAGAGACTCCGTCCTCGCTGACTCCAGGGCCTGTGTGTGTATTCTATGCCCTTACTTTAAGGATGAGGATAAAATTATCCTTAAAGTTGAAGGATAATGTCAAGTATACTTCCTTTTCTGTGCGATCTTTATCCATGGATGCCACTTATTACAAGCTATTAGTCTTTCATCACCCACTTCCCTCTGCACCTCTTTGCTTGGCTTTATTTTAGAGACCTTACTATTAAAGATTTTGTCCCATTTATCTTGTGTACATGAGCTTTTTACTAATTTGGAAGCATCTTAATCTCACAAGTTGCATTTTGCTCATCCTTTCCCTATGTAAAAGATAACTGCCTGCATAAATATCAGTGAATTTACAGTTGATTGCATTCTATTCTATACTAAAATAAGTCAGCTGTATTTTGCAACTTGCGAGGAAGTCAAGTGTGTTATTCAAATTTTTTTACTAGCAATCAACAGAAATTTGGTTTTGGCTGAACTAAGCAGAAAGGAAATGAAAAGCTATTGGAAGGCTCCCACAATTTCCAAGAAGTTTGAGAACCAAAAGTTAGTGCCGCCAGAAGCAGAGATCCTGTTTGTTAGCACTGAGGCTGCTCCTGGACCCTGAACTTACAGGTGGTTCTCCACTACTGCCAGCAGCTGGTCTGTGTCAGTTACCGTCACGCCATTCCTCCGCTGCTCGTGAGCTCGGGTTGTCACTGCAGACACTAATTAAATGAATTATTCCTTTTTTGTGGCACTGTGAATTCAAAGATCAAGGCACAAAGAGATTATCTAAGCTTAACTCATTAACTGCAAGCTCCTGAGGACATGGGGAAGTGAAGGCCTGGCTTTTTCACCCCTTGGTAGTGAGTGGGTCTCCCACCCTCTAAGAGTCACACTGTGGGAATTTCTAACTTAGAGGCAACAAGTTTGAATTTGACAGAACAAAAGACAACTGCTGCTCATTTTAGCAGGGTAAATATCAACAGCACCAATTTATATTTGAGAAGACTGAGATATTATAGGCCTCAGTCATTTTGTTAATCTGCATAATTACTAATAAAATTAGAATTAAATAAGAGAGTAAGTAGAAAGGAATTAGAATAGAAATTATCTAAACATAGGGTGAATATTCCTAATCTGAAATTCTTGAGTTGAAAAGTATATTAGAATTTAAAGTTTTTTAGATTTTTGAATATCTGCATATTCATTATGAGCTATCCTGGGGGTGAGATCCAGGCCGATAAAATATAATTCACTTACGTTTCACAAATACCTTATACACAGATCCCAAAGATCATTTTATTTCATATGTTTTGGTGTGCCTGCCTTTTGGCTGTCACATGAAGTGTGGAATTTTTCTCTTGTAAGCACTATGCCAGCATTCAAAATTTTTTGACTTTTGGAGTGTTTTACATTTCATATCTTCAGGTAAGTGATGTTCAATCTGTGTTACTTTACTGTTGGTCTGTTCTTTTATATCATGAAATACACCATTTTTTACTTTTAGAAACACTTGGTCAAACTTCTTACTGTTTTTTTTACACAGAAAAAGGAGGGCTGAGCGCTGCCGACAGCAGAGACTTTCTTGCTGGATTTATCTTTGGACAAACTTTGGTGGCGGAGAATTGCTGGAGTCAAGTAATTATGAAGCTGCTCAACCCACACGGCAGAGAAAAACCTTCTTACTGAAGAGAGTCACAAAGGGAGGAAGAAATGAAATGCACTCAGGCCTCTGCGGCTGCGGAGACGGAGCCAGTAGGAGCCGAGCCAGCAGGAAACCAGAGGCTCCCATTCGGCACCGTTTACAGTAGCCTCCCCACTGTCACTTGTTAAGATGTTTTTGTACATCTAAAGAAATCACCAGCAAAGTAAAAAGAAAACCCACAAATTGGGAAAAAATCCTAGCTGGCTGTCCTTCAGACAAAGGTCTTCTATCTAGAACATACAAAGAATTAAAAAACATGTATCTGTCCAAATTCAAAGACCCAATCCAGAAATGGGCATCTGAGATGAATACACAATTCTCAGACAAA
>PVLD010011988.1:0-62497 GCA_004027595.1 Dinomys branickii | reverse complement strand
ACTTCCAGCCCTGATCTGTTTTCCCAGCACTGCAAAACGAGCACAGGTCCCCTGCACTGGGTTACATCCAGAGCCCTGACTTATTTTTATTTTGGGATAGCACAGGAACGGGGACTCTTTAAGTGACCAAGTTCCTAAGCTGGAACACAAAGCCCACTTATTTGTCATAAAGTGCCAGCACTGCAATTATCCCTTAATATAGAGATTTCAGTTTAGGAAAAAAAAACTCATAAAACACATCTTTTGTCTAAAAAGAATAATACTCGCACCGTAGGTTTCCTGCCACTGAGGTAGGGTCTTGCTTAATTGCCCAGGGTGGACCCAGTCTGCCTCAGACCCCAGATTTAACACATGCACTGTTGTGCCCAGCCAATTCATGTTTTCTGACAATATATGAGAGAATATTTACAAAGCAAAGAAAAAGGAGTAGTGATTTATTTCTGTTAGTGAAACTGCAAGAATTTTGAAAGTTCATAGATTTTGAAAATGCTTTTCTAGGTACTTGGAAGTTTGGAGACTGCTCTTTATCCATTTCTGCATTGTCTCTAATGGGCACAAATATGCATATGTGTATGTATTCATGGAACAGGCACACACATACATACAGTGTACTTCCAGAATTAGAATGCTTTTGTCAAATAGATAGTTTTTCAAGTTGAATTTCATTGAAATCTATAAATAAATGCTTTTATAAACATTAATATTTTTCAAAAATTCAAAATCAGATGCATACAGTTACTTTGTACTAGAGAATTATATTTACTGACTTCTCAGGATTCTACTACCCACCCCCCTAAGATTCCCAAGTTGTTTTAATATAAGTTTTACATTCTAGATAAAACTTAAATATAATTTTTACATTCTCATAAAACTCAGATGTTAAGTGCAGTGAAGATTGCAAATGACCAACATATGTATACTAGTGGGACTGAAAGGAAAGGCAAGCCTATGTAGAACTGATACACACAGCACATAGATACACACATAGATAAAATAAAAATTCAGAGAATGGAAATTTTACCTGCAAAGTCAAGCATGGAGATAATAGTCATCTTGGACATGGTTCTTCATGTTAAAGTGAATGAAGTGGGGACCACTTAGGGTTCACCAGAGGAACAGACTTAATATATGTATGATATGCAAAGGATTTACAAACTGGGACTACACCAGGCACCAGAAAAGGGCTGTCTATGGCTTGGAGAGCGGAGGAACCAAGCAAAAATGAAAGGTCTGGAGCTCAAGGCAGAAGGCCTGTGAGTCCATGCAGGGAGGTTGCTGCAGGGTTTGCTTTGGAAGCCTGCAGATGGAGGTCTAAAGGCAAAGGTGAAGGCCGGAGCTCCTCCAAAGAAGCAAATGGTGAGAAATCTTTCTTCTTTCCCTTTTTATTCCATGCAAGATAAAAGAATATGTTTGGTGCCACCAACTCCAAGGATGGGTCTTCCCCTCAAGTAAGTCAGTCATCGAGGAAACACCCAGAGCTGTGCTATCTAATCTGTTAGACATTTCTTATTCAAATTGGCACCACAACTATCACTCCACTCGTGGTAGAAATACTCTAGGAATGATGAGTAAGTTTCTTGAGATTTAGTGAATTAAATTATGCTGGTAGTGACTGGCTGCTTGGAGCACTGCACTGGGAGTGGCTGTAAAGCCCTCTTTATTGTCCAACTGGGTATGACTCTGATGAGCAAATACAAAAAAACAATCCATCTCTGGAACGGAAAGGAAGAAATCAAATCATTGAAGAAGAATAACATTTCTAACAGTGACAGAAAATCTGAAAGAAAATCTCCCGTAAAAAGGGCTTACAATATTATAGGTAGAGAAGGAAAAAAATTGTAATTCTTGCTTGAGCTGACAAGAAAGAAACAAAAATCCTTAGAGTCACAAATAAGGGAACACAAACATAAAGGTAAGCATTGCAATTTCCACCCATCTCCAGTGGCCCTTTTTAACAGGCACTCTTGGAGGATGAGCACAACTTCAGAGTCAAGGGCAGTGGAAGGCTGGACCAGAGGCTCCTGACACCTGGAAACTAAAAGATGACACTCACTAGTTGAGGTGGAACAAACCATTATTTATGGAAACTTTGGCAACCTTGTTTGCCTCAGGTTTCTTTCTGAGAGAGAAACAATTGGAGACAAGAACAATTGAAAAAAGATACTTGAAGGTAAAGATTCTACAAAGAATTAGGATTAGGAATTGGCTATCCCTGAGTTTATGCTGATTTGAGGATAAATTGCGCAGGTTTTATGCCCAAAACAAGAAATAGACAGAAGTAAATGTGAGTCTTCCTGGAAAAAGGGAATGCAGCACTGACCTCAGCTCTTTACTTTGGAGGCAAGAGATCAAATAAATGACAAATCATAGTTATCTTGGGAGATGTCTAGCAGAAGCCACAAACCACAAAACAAGTCACTAATACTAACTAATAATAGAAATGTCATAAATATAGGTATATTTTCATAACTAAAAAAGAGAATGTCATGCCATTAAACTTCAGTGAACTACTAAAATTCACCAGATATTTTGTAAAAAGGAAAAATTTTAGAAGCTAACCATAAAAAGGTTCCAGTAGACAAGAATGAAACTGAGCCTAGCATCCCCAGGTTAATACTAGATACAACAGCTGAGATGATGCACCTAGGAAGACACAGAAGGTCTTATTTAGAACATTATTATTTCAGAGATGAAAGAAGCACAGCAAGAAATAATTCTGAATGTTTTCCATTGTCATTTGTATTTAATTAGCAAAGGCCAGACATGTGTTACATCTGATCTTAAAAGGTTGAGTAATAAATACAAGATGCCAAAGTGAGGGAAAACATTCCCAGTGACTCTAGTACAGTATATGCTCATAACATCAGAGAACACATTAAAGCTCTAAAAAGGAGCAAAGACCATTGGTCTATACGGAGCACTATCCCGCTTGAAGACAAAATCATTTATCATGAGAGCTCATGGAAAGTTTGCCACTGAAGGGTTCTTTCTGAAATAAATGAAATTGAAGTACACAAAAGCTACAATAATAATAAATATTGAACTTAGGGTTGAGAATTATCAAAACCATTCCACTAAAATGAGCACAAAGATGACATGGTTAGTGTTCTTATTTCTTTTCAAGTTTCTTTCCCAAAGGATCTGAGCAGTGGAATAAAATGAAGGAAATTACTACAATGCTGTCATTCACTTGCTATATTAATAAAAATATCATAACCCTGAGCTGCTAAGATTAAACACTTTGAAAGTTCCCATGCAGTAGCATAATGCATAAAATAATGGTCTATACATTAATGACACTGTTAGAAAAGGTCATTGTTTATTTTCTTGAAAAGACATATATTATAGCGGTAAAATGTACTGTGAATCCATAAACTGTAGCATTGGACAACTTTTAATTATATGATTCAGTAGTTCTAGGGTTTCCACATTGTTATGTGAACATCACCATCATTCCTGACTGGAACACGTGTCTTCCTCCTGTGGAACTCCCTCCTCCCTGAACAACCACATGCCCTCCCCAGACCGCCTTGCAAACCCTGGCCTACTTTCACTCTTCGTAAATTCATCTGTTTTAGGTGTCTCTTATAAGTAAATCCACACAGCTTTTATCTTTTGTGACTCCTTATTTCCCTTACCGTGATGTGTTCAAGACTCATGCATTTCATAATGTGCCAGTATTTCCCTTCCTCTCAAGGCTGACATGCTGTTCCATTCCACGTCCCCTGCAGTTTATTTAGCTGTGCATGTACTGGTTGTTTCCATGATTCGGTATTGCAAATAACACTTCTATGAGCAGTGATAAGTATGTAAGATTGAGTTCAGGTTTTTATTTGTTTTGTTATATTTCCTGGAGTAGAATTTGTAGGTAATATTATGTGGCAATACATGCTTAATCATTTCAGTAATGGTAAAAGATTGATTTTTAAAATGACACCTTGCAAAGCCATGCTATTGAAATTCTAATGAATTTAGGTGCTGTAGTTACATCTTCTACTGGACTATATTAGAGATAGTTTAAGTGAACAGGTGTACAATGTTTATGGATAGGCAGACCCAACACTAAGAATACACCAGCTATTCTACATTAATCAAAATACTTAACAGCATCTCGGTGAAAATAATAATGTCATCTGTGATCATCTTTTAGAATCTTGACAAGTTATTTTGAAAACCATACACGAAACATAAAGAAGAACACAGGTAGGATACTCCTGAAGGGGGCAATAACTGGATGAAACTGCCTCACAAATGTCGTTTGTTATAAAGCTGTGCTAATTAACACAATGTAGCAAAGAAACAGAAGTGTATGCAAAGTATGGTTAGAAATACAGTGAAGGTTTAAATTATAAAAATATATTAAAATAAAAGACACTTTGTCTTCACCCTTACTTCAAACACATTTATTTCATCACCTTTGCCACTTTGGGAAGCAATTCTGAAAGTCTTCTTTCTTGTTTTTATTTGAGCTGTCATGGTTGTCTTGGTGTCCCGAATGTACTAAAAGTGTTCACTTTCGTGGCTATTTTGACTTGGGAAGAGCCAGAACTTTTGTGGAGCCGGGTCTAGTGAACGATTTGGATGATGATGCACCACAAAGGCTTCTGTCCCGTGGGTGGCTCTTAGCAGCTGCATTCACCATACTTTCTGTCACACCTGGTGAAGATATTTACGAAAAAGAACTTTCAGAGCTGCTTCAGGGAACAACTAGAATGGTGGCGTAAATGTGAGGGAAGTGGGCGTGAACATTTTGGGAGGGATTTGTGGCAAAATGCCTTTCACTGTAATAAATACTTTTATTTAAACCTTCACTGTACATTTTGATCATATCTCTAAATAGACCAACCAAATGGAATAATGAGCTGAAAAGTAAAACCACGGTTATGCAGAGATTTTAAGTATTATCAAGGCAGCATTACTAAGCCATCATAAAAATATAACAGCGTTAGTCAGGTATAATAGCACGCACCTTCTAGATGGTTAGGGAGGTGAGGCAGGAAAACCGCAAGCACATTCTAGGCTAGCCTGGGCCATTAACAAGACCCTGTCTTGCAAAGGAAAAGATATGTACTCAGTTGGAGAATTCCCCTCACTCCAATCCTCAGTTCTGAAAAAACAAAAGACAAATATTAAACAAGTATTTCTGAGATATTTAATTATATATGTAATTAATGTATTCATACACATAGTAATATGGTATACATACCTCCGTTCATAGGCATCGATATACAGTTGATCAAATACATGGAAAAGCAAGAGTAAGACCAGTTAAAATTGTAATGGAAAGATGAGAAACTTTTTTGTTCTCTTCACCAGGAAAAAGTTAAAATCAGCCATGTTATAAAAGTATTAACTAAGCTACAGCCAACTGCATAAACATGAGTATCTTAAAAGCATAAAACTGAACAAAAAGCCAAATAATGGCATTAACATAAAATTTAAAAGAAAGAGATGTATTATTATTTATTCAAAATAAAGAGATTTAATTTTTAGGCCACATCTTCAAAATCACCTTTTGAAAAGCAAACGGGAGGAAAGCAAAGCTAGTGTTGTGGACGGACATGGGAGACTTTAAACAACGAATCCCATTTCTACATTAGTTAGAAGTGACCCAAGTCCCACAGACACTTAGAAATCTAGTTAAAACAACTGTTTTTTTTTATTGTTTTACTGTTATTCTATTGCTTAAACTTTACATGTACGTTGTTTATTTTTGTAGATGTTTTATTTGGGAACATTTTTAGATTTACTGAAAAACCGAGACTCCAGTACAGGGCGTCCCTGTACCCTGTACCTGTTTTCTCTTATTATTACTGTGTTCCATTAGTTTGGTACATTTGTTACCATCACATGGACAAAAACAGATGCAGTAAATGGAACTATTCAGATTTCCTTACTTTGTGCCCAGTATTATTTTTCTATTCCAGGACCCACTCCAGGACACCATATTACATTTAGCAGTCATTCTCATTAGCTTATTCCCAGGTGCAGAAGTTTTACCAGCTACCCATTTTTGATGATCTCAAAACTTTTTATTATTAGTAAGTGTTTGTACCATAGCAATCACATTTGTGTTGTAGAACTGGTGCACATACACATCCCACCTTGACTCCACTTTTGCCTGACCTGCTTACCTCCCATCCTCTTGCAGATAGCAAAACATCTACCTTCCTATTTCCTATCACATCTCTTTATTTTGCCCTTTAAATTTTTTATATGTTGGATTTCTCAGGTAAGAGACACTATGTGACATTTAACGTTCTGTGCCTAACTTATTTTCTTTAGCGTTACAGTCTGAAGATGCACTCGTTTTCTGTCACATGACTCAAACTCATCCTTCTTCATGGCTGCAGGACGTAGAGTGAGTGACACGTGGCGCTTTCTTTGTCCCTCTCCCACTGTGCGTCCCTCCATCCATTCACCCGCCCACCTGTTGATGGGCACACAGACCACTTCTGTGGCTTAGCTTCTGTGAGCTGTGATGCTACAAACATAGGTCACAGGTACCACTGTAATGTGATAATTTTAATCTTTTGGGAAGATACTCAAAGAGACATAACGAAGTCAATGGAAATTTATTTTTAGTTTTAAGCTTTTTTTGAAGAATCTCTGTACTGACTGTCATACTGGTTATGCACATTTGTATATCCTGTCAGTAATGTAGAAGTGTTCCTTCCTGTACACACTCTTGCCGTAGTTGTTTCAAGTCCTCCACAATAGCCATTTTCACTGAGTAACACAGAAGCTCAGTGTGGTTCTGATTTGCATTTCTCTAACAGGCAAAGATATGGGACATTTCTTTATGTACTTATTGGCTGTTTGCACTTTGTTATTGAGTAAGGACTTTTAACTTCAAATACCCATTTCTGATGGATATTACATGTTGGAGAATGTGGCATATTGCTGGTTTCTTTTCTAATTCTTAAATTCTTGAAAGTAAGAGAGAAGTTAAACACCTTAACATACGAACATTATTTGCTTCCTCTTGGGCACAGAATAAACACTAGTAAAAGCAATGAGGAGCTGACAATAGCCAGTTTTCTCTGAGAACACATGTCTGCTTCTTATCTCCCCCAACACACTCCACTGCCTCTTGGTTCTTTTCAAAATCTCAAACTCTTTCTACTGTTTATTTCTCTAGATGCCCATGTATTTTCCTTTCTACAAAAATAATTTTTCAATATATTAATGATGGCTCATTGTACTCTTGCTAATATTACTGTAGCTCCTACGGGATCTTTCTCACTCAATCACGGAGTCAAAAGCCTTCAAATGTCTCCTGCTTTCTAGCTCTGTATCCATAACCCGCAATCTGACAGTATCCATTCTATATTCTTCTTCCAGTTAGTATTTAGCACATCCAAAACACATTTCTTTCCCACATACTCCTTTACATTTCTTATCTTTGTTAATTAAGGCATGGATTTCCCACTATCCAAGACTGTATAAAGAGAGAATAAAAATAATGTATTTAGGCAAACAATTTACTCTGTTTTTCCCTAGAGAAAGCAATAATTTATGAAAAATAATAAGATGGAAGCTAAATTTCAGGATATTTTTAATTAAAAGAGTAATTGTTAACACATGGGTGAACAACCAAAAAGCTGGCCTTATTTCTAAATTGTGGTGGATGGACGACATGATGATATGTGAAATCAAGTAAATGTCAGAATGCTGTGATATTATTTCTAATAATCAGTTCAGTGCAAGTGAAACACATGATTGAGATCTGTGCGCACATATGCATATGTGTGTGTTCAAAATCATGAATGATTCGGTTTAATATCAGAATATTATCATCATGGGTACAGGCAGTGACCTTGTAAGTCAGAGCCCAGGAGACAGAAGCAGAGGTAATTTGAATTATTATGTAATTCTTATATGGAGAAATACAAATACTTTTAAACTGTGTCTTTGTCTCTAAAATAGATAGAGCTATCAAGTCTCCAAGATGTCTAGAGACAAGTCCGCCACATTTTCCAGTTATAAAGAGTTCTGAGGAGGAACTTTGTGCCATCAAAGACAAACATATCCAGTCTGTCTTTCAAGAAAACTTTTTTCTATGAAATATTCCTTAATCAATTTATGATTTACTTAGTGAAAATGCTAATAGTAAGAAAGATAATAAGATGTTGAAAAATTTGTTTAAAAATTAATTGTTATCTCTATAGTGCCCATAAGCCTTTTATGGTGATTTATAAACCTTTGATACAGGCTTTACCTTGTCTCAGCTTGCAAATATTTTTCAAAGGGGTGAAGTTTCATCCTGTATGCATGTTTCATTAACTAACAGGCTTAGTCTAATTTATTTTATTGTAAATGCATTTATTTTTAATTATTTACTAAAAAGCAGAGTAATTATCATGAATTTATAGTTTGGTTATTACTTTTGAGGTCATTATACTGTATTAACAATGATCGAACACAAACCTAATAATTTAATTTAAGAAAGCTGATTTTAAATTCTGCCTCTATATTACTGACCATGTGGATATGAGCCTCTGATCTACCTTCCACATAAAATAAAAATAAGAATATATACCTCATAGATACATGCAAAATCATCTTAAAGGTGACATTTTAATAATTACAAATCCTTTTATTTATTCAGTCTTTTATTTACCCACCCACTGCTATAGTTGCAGGGGAAAAAACGGGGAGAGGAAGAAGAAATAAAAACAAGAAACAAAAGCTGAAGTCAGGTGGCGCCCTCTCTCTGGACGGGAGGAAAGGAACTGCTCAACCACCTCAAGGTGGCGTTTACTTATACATTTGACAAAGTTACGTGTGTCACGTGACACAGGGTTGCCTAGTGACTAGGGGCTGAAATCCGATGAGGCAAGGAGTTTAGGGGCTGAAGCAGCCTGACTGCGCTAGCACTCTTCCTTCTCAGACAGGCCTTGCTCCGGCCCCACACGTGTGACCAAAGTCCAACTTCAGCCGCTCCCTACATAGAGCAGTAAGGTAAAATATCCTCTTCAGCAAACTGTTTCCAGGCAATAATCAAAATCTCACCTCATCAGCAAAGATTCAGCACTTATAAACCCCAGAATACAGTGGTGAAAAGCCATAGAAATTAGGTATTGAAAAGAGATAGAATTTGAAGCAGCAGCCTGAACTGCTTCCTGCCTTTGCAACAGTTCTACCGATTCTCCATCCCTTACCCAGGACTGACGGTGTGTCCCTCGCTAAAGAAAGATGCATCTACCCATTTCCACGGGAATGGCTGAGCCCCCTAAAATGGATACTTTCCTGTTCACTCAAGATTAAATGACAGTGTCTTTGAGACAAGCCCTAATTTTGTTTTGCAGTCTTTTCTGAAACACAAATCTTCCCATTTCAGCCTCCAGAGTAACTAGGACTCCAAGCCGGCATAAATGAAACCTTCATGCCTTACTCTTTTTGTATAGATAGCAAGATCTTTTAATGGGAGAAAATTCTGGAAGTAGCCACAAAATTTACAGAATGTTATTATTTCTAATGGATTTTCATCGTGAATTCTTGAGTAGCAGCATGGTATCCCTTAATCCTGAAACACTGTCCATATCATGAGACTTCATTCTGTTGCTTTGTGCCTTCTGCTGAAGCCACTTTAGCTAAGCCTGAACTTTTCCCTAAAATATTATATATTCTTTATTTCTCTGCAAGCTCATTTCTTTCCCTGCCTGATTGTCTCTTGACTCATCTAGAAATTTAACATGTTCAAAATAAAGTTTAATTTTGTCTTCCATATTTTCATTTTCCCCTGTCCGTTACATCCTCCCAAACTGTGCAATTTTATTTTGTCAAGAATTAGTACTATCATTCCCACAGCCACTCAAATACTTAGTCTTAATTTATTGCTTTTCTTTTATGGCAATAAATCCATCACCAAGACCCTTCAATTTAATAACAGACATGTAAATAAAATGCGGGCATTCCCACGGCTGTTCCTTTGTCTCCACGCCTCTTACCGTCACTCTCACTCAAGCGGCCACTGTCTTTCCCCAGAAATACGCAGTAGCTTCTGACTTGTCTTCCTGGTTGAACATTTACCCTCCACATTACAGCATCAACACTGATTCTTGTAAAATATATATTACATGTCATTCCCCTGCTCACAGCAGTAATATTCAAACTACTTACATACTGTCAGAAAATATACCTGTCAAACACTTAGCATACCTCCTTGGTTCTTCTCTCCATTTTTTTCTGTACACTTTTATCTTTCTACTTGGCAGTTTGCTAGGTCTAAACAGTTCCTCAAGACAGCTATTAGGTGTTTTCTTTGTTCAGCTTTACTTGAATGTCTTGCTGATTTTGTCCAAAGCAATATTACTTCTTCCATTTGTCTCCCATGAGAGCTGAATGCATGAATTTGTGTTATAAATTTATTGACAATGATTTGCTAGTTAAAACATCAATATGAGATAGACAATATATGTGTGATCTGTTTTATGACAAATCTACACTTGATCTATTTTTGCTTCATTGGTGTGTCTGACACATAGTAAGCATTAAAGTTTCATTAAATGAAGGAAATGCTTTGCAAACTTAGTAGCACAGTGGTCACACTTAACAGCACTGGAAAAGGAGCAGCAAACCTGAAGAGGAGGAGTGGGGTGGAACAGGATGCAAACTAAGCATTGCGTGAGACTATGCTGTACCACCAGTTTGACATTCGGTAAATGAACTAAAATGTGGGGAGTATGCTGAATATTCTGTATTAAAGTCACAGTTAAATAAAATCAATAACATTTCTAAACATATAAGCTAATCATAAAAGGACAAATACTTCATATCCTCCATCATATGTAGTAACTAAAATGCAGAGTTCATAGAGGAGAAAGAATAAAATGGTGGTTACAGGAGTGAGAATGGTAACCAGGAGTCGGGATGATTCTGGAGGAATGTCGGTCAAAAACACAGAATTGCAGTTACGATGGAATGGTTAAAGAAACCTATCACATAATACAGAGAATGTAGTTCATAGGCATATACTGAAAATATTCAGGTATTCTCACTATAAAAAGTAGAAAAATTATGTGAGGAATGTATACTTAGCCTTTCTGTAATATATATACATATTAAGGAATTAAGTTATATGCTGTAAATACACACGTTTAGTTTTTCCATTAAATAAATATATATATATATATATATAATACTCTCCTGAGATTATTAATAAATTTCTCTTTTGCATAATAGCTTGTATACATAAATAGATAGACAAGAAATATATGTTCCAGGGGCAGGCAAGATTTAAGTGACTTCAGTGGATTACTTTATCGAGCAAATTTTATTCAACTTTAGCATCTGTACCAGTGTTATTCACCTTCATCATCTATATTTATCAGACATATGTCACCATAGCAACATAGCTCAGATATTCAACTATAGAAAGGAAAGCTTTGTTTTTGCTCACAGTTTTGGAGGCTTTAGCTGAGGATCATGGGACCTAATGTGTCTCGGGGCGGTGAGGAGGCAGCAGAACAGGGAAGAAGCACGTGATCAGGCAGAGCCATTCACATCCTGACCAGGCAGCAAAAAGAAGGGGCCAGCGTCCTACATGCGCACCCAGTCCATGCCTGCAGTGACTTAGGACATCCCACAGGCTCCGCCTGCAGAAGATTCCGCTGTTGCTCAGTACCACCACCCTGGGGACTAAGCTCTTGATGCACAGACTTAGTGTGGACCAGTTTTGCAAAACATGTCAACATCTCAATTATATGATACTTGAAAGTTCTGGAAAAGTGATGCAGATGATGTAACCAAGATTGACTTCTAGTATTTATGGAAACTCTAAGAAATTGTTCATGCTGTTGTACTCTAAGAATATTTTGATGTATACTGCATTACATAAGAACCAATAATATGTAATTGAATATGTAATATGTGCATAACTAATCAAAGATTTGTGGAAGTTTAATTTTAAAATCATACTTAAAATAATCCCTTTAAAAGACTAACTCTCCCTTGAATAAATATTGATACTTAGCAAATTTAAACGTAATAATTATATAAAACATTTCTATTTACAAATGTACAGTGAGACCTCAATTCACCAGCCCGCCTGTTCACAACCAGTTTGATTCACAAAAAGAAGCCTAATATGCAAAATTTTGCTCCCGTTTAGAGGCTGCATCAAGTGATAAACACCACTGCAGCCACCTTCCCTGAAAAAACAGGAATGCAACCATCTTCCCCTAAACTGTGCTCTGACTTAGGTTTGTGAACCGAGATACCACTGTATATAATATCTGTGATACTGTAAGGCATAGTCTTTTCAGTTATGACTATAACACACCTACTTTTCTTCTACAATATGTTATCATTAAACTATTTCACCAGATAAACTATTCTGTTTTTTAAAATTTATTTTTAAAATAAAAGAAGGAAAACGTATTAACAGACATCATTTACAAAAAAACATAACAAATACAAGCAATACAGAGCTACAGACAAAGTGGTAGGAAATTAACTATAGTTGTTGTATTACATATTGATAACTTCAAAGTGGTTTCTCAGAGAAACAAATATAGACATGTAAGACTGTTCAAATAATTGATCATTAACTGTTCCTTTCAGTAAAGTGATAAAAGTCAGCAGTACAACTATGTTAGCTGTCCTATATGTACATATATACATAATTTCCTCTTCTTTCTTTTCTCTTTTCCCTCATCCCAGGTGCTCTTTACTTTTGAGCTCTTTACTTTGTTTCACAAAATTTATCATACTTCTTAAATTTTATTCATTCTTTCAGGTTCTTACACTAGTAAAACAATACGTTGCTTACACATGGAGGTCTGGTTTAATTCACATGAGTATGGTCTCTAGTTGTGACCATTTACCTATAAAAGCCTAGAATTTATCTTTCTTTATAGCTGAATAATATTCCATTATATAAAAGTAGCACAATTCTTTTATCCATTCCTCAATGGATGGACATTTGGGTTGCTTCCACGATTTAGCTATTACAAATTGTGCTGCTATAAACATGGGTGCACATATATCACAGGGTATGATTTTTCAGATCTTCTGGGAAAATACCCAGAAGGGGAATGGCTGGGTTGAATGGAACCTCTAGATCTAGTTTACTGAGGCATCTCCAAACTGATCTCCACAGTGGTTTCACCAATCTGCATTCCCACCAGCAGTGGAGAAGAGTTCCTTTCCCCACAGCCCTGCCAGCATTTGTTATTGGCTGATTTCTTAATGACTGTCATTCTTACCGGGGTGACAAATAAACATACAGCGATGGCACATTTCCCACATTTACTTAAGTATGAGCTCAAGTAAGACATGATGTGTGACTTTCATATATAGAGTATGTATATTTTTCTGATGAATAAACTTAATTTCAAATATAAAACTAACCTTTCCACTATTGCCTTATGTTGTTATACTCTAGGACTATAGAGACTGTTTTTAATATTTTTACTTTCTGTTTAATATTTTGATAATGATTAGTATATTATAATCATAGATATTTTTCAAAATAATTATTTCCAATATCAACTACCATGACTTTATGTTGGGCTCTCTTACTGAATTCCCTGTATTACCACATATCTCACTATATATTAGTAAATTTACCAAAACATTACATAGGTGATGTATTGCTTCATGATATCTTATTTCCTTGTGTATGCTTTCTTGCTTTAAGCACACATGCACACACACACATATATGTATTCATGTGCGCAAAATCTTTGCTTGTTGGTGTGAATTTTCTCATACTCTTTTCTCTAATTGTGCATAGAAATGGCTTCATGTTCTTCTGATATTTAATGTGGTAGAATAACTCTAGAGCTGTGTTTGTGGATACCGAGTGTGTGTGTGTGTGTGTGTGTGTGTGTGTGTGTGTGTATTACAATATATATATAGTGTACAATATGTAATTAACATGGGGATACAGGTATTGCTCAAGTTAGAAATTTTACTGCCTTTGAATATATGAGTTTTGATCAAAAAATTCTGTGAGCACTGCAGCTTTGTGCCGTCCAAAAGCAAGGCAAGGACATTCCACTCCAGGAGAAGCACATCACACCTGAGAAACGGGCTGTGACTAGTTTCAGCTTCTTTAAAACAGTCTGTGCTTGTGAGCTATGGGTAAGAGATGATGTGTTTTAAACTGCACCATAAATCATGGGTCACCGACAATGCATCAACATGAATTTTGTGGAATGGAATTGCAAGACTTTGCCACTTCAGATTCTACCTTTTTAAGAAGAATCAAGGTATAACATGAAAAATAAATGTTTTCAATGGATTCAGGGCACTGAGGTGACAATGACACCACAACTACAGACATTCATGAAAGCAAACTTACAAGACCACTTTAGACAGTGTCAAGGAGTGATGGGACAGGTATATCTAAAGTGTACGGGAGCATCGAGAGAGGAATCAATGGTGAGGTGTCTTTTACGTAATAAATTTTTAAAATTGAACATTCATCATCAGTATTTGATCATGCCTGGTATATTCAGAAAGAAAAATGCTATTTCATATGTTATTCGACTTTTAGTTATATTGTATCCAGGCAAACAGCTATGATCCCAGTACTAGAGAGGCTGGTACAGGAGGATCATTGCTAGTTCAAGGAAACCCTGGACTACAAAGTGAATTCCAGGCCAGTTTGAATTATACAGTGAAACCCTGTCTCAAAAAAGAAAACAGTTCAGAATTACAATAACCTTTTGATTTGACACTATTATCAACAAGTATGAGAAAAGCACACTGTGTAACAGTATAATATAGTTGCTATTGGAACTTATTCCCATATTTGTCAATGTGCTTAGAAATACTATCTTACTAATGAACACTGTGCTATTTGTTAAAACAATGAAAACTTTTCAAGTCATTGTCATAATCTGTTTATAGTACATGTCTCTTCCATCTCTAAAGTTATAAATATTCATATGCAAATATCCTAACACAATGAAAATTTTATTTAAAGTGTGTGAGAAGGATGTGTCAGAGAATGAAGTGAATTCATCAAAATCTAGTGTTAAGCAATTAACAACTTATAAAAAGCTCAGAGTTTGGGATAAGATAAGATAAATTTTCTTATGTTAAATATTCAGAGATACAGCTCCCAAGTGATATAAATATGCCTTTGGTAATGTAACTACTGAGTCACAGAGCTTATATATACTGTGTTTAAAGATATAAGGTATGAAATAACTGAGCTAAGATTCCAATTTAACAATTTGGTTCCACTATCATGTATATAAATCTAAAAGGAAAATTTTCAGTAGCAATTGCAACAATAAAAATATATGTGGCAAATTAATGTCCAAATCAATTTTATGTATCTTAAATTACATATATGTAAGTTAAATAAATGCCTAGGTATGATTTGATAGTAATTATACAGTGTATCAAAAAAGAAAAGCATAAGCATACACATGATTTGAAGTTTTAATATTATATAAGGACACTCAATTATAGTAGAACAGAACTGTGAGCCTGGGGTTAATTCATCTGTGGTGGCTCTGGCTGAAGTTAAGTGGAATCCTGCAGGGTCTCACTATAGGCCCCTAACTGGGGATAAGTCCTCTGGGCCAAATCTGAACCCAGGAAGAGTGTAGTGTAGACACACCCTACTTTTTGGGAATTATCCTGTTCTTTCTGAACACTAGGCTAACAGAATCTTTGCACCGAACCTGTATTTGGGTGGCCCTCTAGTACTGAAACAGCAACAACACATCAACAGCTGCCCTCTGGAAAATCTGGGCCTGGATGCCAGCTAAGGCTGAAACATCGGAAGTGACTAAAGGCTCAGAGAAAAATAAACAGCCTGCTCAGAGTTTCTGTCTGATATAACAGGAGCAAATATAGCCAGATCAAGAAGACTAGAAATACAACAAATAAAAATTCCTGACCTGGACAGGAGATATTATATGCTGTTAAGCATCAAGAAAGAGCTTTAAGAAAACCAAATATTCAAAGTGAGGTACCAGAAACTGAACAAGCAGTAATCAATATGAGGGAGCTCTCAAAATTTTTAAAATAACTGTTTAAGAAAACTCAATGAACTTGATGAAAACACAGAAAAAATGTTTTAGTATTTTAATCAAGAAGCTTACCAAAGCGATAAAAGCAATGGTAAAAAATCACATTACTGAGATGAAAAATGTACTCAATGAGATTAAAAATATCAATAGCAGGATTAATAGATGAAAGAATTAGTGAACTTGAGAACAGAGTGCTTCAAAATTGGGAGAAGAAAATCGAAAAAAGTGGAGATAAATTTATTATAAAGCTTGTGAAAGCATTGAAAGAATATTAACAGCAAATATTCAGGTTACTGGGCATCAAGATTGTGAATGTCAAAAATATAGAAAGCTTATTCAAAGAAATAATGAAAGCAAAATTTCAAAAACTAGAGAAGGATACAAATGTCCAAGTCTAGGAAGGTCAAGGTTGTTAGTCAAATTTAGCTCGAAAATGTCTACCCATGACATTTTACAATCAGGTTCTCACAGATGAAAGATAAAGAGGCTTCTTAAAATGTAAGAGAAATCAGACAAAACAAAGGACCCCAATTTTCCTGATAGCTTACTTCTCAGCAGAAACTACCTAGAATCCAGGAGGGAGTAACATCAGATTTTCATGGATTTCTTCACTGAACATATTTCAACAAAGACTTGAATATTAACTATTGAGTGTAAATGGAATAAATTTCTCAGTTAATACTCATAGAGTAGTGGAATTTACCCAAATTCTCTGAGGTCAGTGTTGCCCTCATACCAAAACCAGATAATGACACAACAGCAACAAAGAACTAACAGCAATATCCTTGATGAATATAGACCCAAAGATCCTTAATAAAATATCAGCAGATTCTAACACCACATATAAAAGATTATTTCCCATGATTAAGATTCATCCACTGATGTACAAAAGTTTCAATATATGTAAATCATTAGAATGACAGACAAAAATCATAGATGATCCAATTGATGCAGAAAAGACTTCTGATAAAATCAATCATCCATTTATGATCATAAAAATCTGGACAAACTAAGAATACAAAGAATGCACCCCAACATAATGAAGACAATTTGTACTAGGTCAGCAGCTCATATCAGATTGGATGGGGAAAGCTGAGCATTTCCTTCTAAGGTCTGGACGAAGAGAAGGATGCTTCTTTTCTCTAGGTTTGTTCAGCACAGTGCAGAGAGAAGTGGCTCTTTAATTTCTGTTTTGTGTTTCTTATAAAAATCACGAGACATTTAACTTTCTGAGTCTAATTTATTTCACTTAGCATTATCCTCTCAAGGTACACACATTTTCCTGCAAATGACTCAAGTTTATCCTTCTTTATGGGACAGTAGTACTCCTTTCTGTGTGAACACCACATTTTATTGATCCGTGTGTCAATGGATGTATAGACTTCCTCCAAGGTTTAGCTACTATCAGTTGTGCTGCTATAAATATAGGTTTGCATGGCTTACTGTTATAGGATATCTTTAACTCACGGAGGAAATACCTAGAGGGGAATAGCTGAGTTGAATGGAATTTACATTTTTAATTTTTTCTGAGGACTCTTCAGATGTATTTTGATAATGGTTGTATTAGTTTACATATCCACCAAAAATACAGAAGAATTTCTTTTTCACTGTATCCTCACCAGCATTTGTTATTATTTTATTTCTTGGTAGAAGCCATTCTTTCTGGAGTAAGATTTAAATTTTATTTGACTTTAGTTACATTTTAAGACTTGCTGTTTGCATAGTGGTAGTGGTAACTACACAGGACAGCACAATCTCACATCTGATTCTAGGAGGTATTTAATAGCGAGTATAGTATTGTCAAACTCATCCATTTTAAATCTTAGTTTGTTACATTTTAACTTTGACTAGTACGTTTTTCTACTAAATTAATAAAATATTTTACAGGCTTGGCATGAAGAAACAATGAGCACTTGTAATTTGTAGGCTGAGTATTTGCTGTTGTTGCTATTACTAACATTCTTTAGCTGCTTTTCTCATTGCAGAGACAAATGCCCAAGAACCAAAGCTAAAGGAGGAAAGGTTATCATAGCTGACAGTGTGCAGAGGGTTCAGTTCATAGTTGGCTGGCTCCGAGGCAGGGCAGTGTGGCACAGGGGCATTGCAGAGGAGAAACAGTTCACAGCAGGCATAAGGCAGCAGGCAGCAAAGAAGCAGCACCCGTGACAGCAAGCCTTTTCCTGTCTTTTATAATCTATCTAGGGGACCCATCCTTAGGGCAGGTGGCAATCACACCCAGATGGGCACCCTTCTTCCCAGCATCACATCCTTAATTCCACCACCACACACCCCAGATGCAGCCCTCTCTCAAAAGCTCCACCTATGACCACATGAGGCTCTGATGGGACACGTAGACCCTGCCATAACACTTCCTCACTCACTCCAAGCAAAATGTCTAGTTCTTAACAGGTACTTCTCAGTGGGATCACACTGACATAAAGCTAATGGACTTACAGGACACTTTGCATTTAGAACCTTGTAGAAAGTTATAGAAATGTCTTTTTAAACTAATAACCAGTACATTAAAGAGTGGCTTCTCCTACATACACTATTTTTGAAACTCACCATATTATTATGTATTTTTATAGTTTGTTTTCCTTACACTTTCTATGTAGAATTCTGTTTACCAGTTGTATCACAATTTGTCTAACAAATCTACTGTTCATGTATGTCTATAGTGCTTCTAATTTTAGCTACAGTAGACATGGCTGTCATGATATCCTATGAAATTCTTTTTTTGTGAATATATATTTGTTTCAGTTCTCTTAAGAAAATACCTGGTGTGGGATTGTTTAATCATAGGATAAATATAAATATATCTTTGTAAGAAACTGCCATGAGAAGACATGTGTAAAATACTGTTGAGCAATGAAATATGAGTTCATGTCCACTAAAGTAGGAGGACTGACAATACAAAATGTTGAAGAGGATGCATAGCAGGTCAAAAATTCAGTCACTGCTGGTAGGAGGATAAAATGACTTCTTTAGATAATAGCATTTTATTGTAATTTTAATTTGCATTTCCCTATTAATGGAAGCTATTGGACATCTTTTCATGTGTTAACTGAATATTTTTGGACCTTCTTTTGTGATGTGTCTGTTCAATTATTTTGCACACTGAAAAGAATTGGTTATTTTCCTTTTAACTGTTAATTTGTAGGAAACCTTTATATATTCTGAATATGCTGATTTTTGTCAGATCTATTATCTCATATTCTTTTTCAAGAGTTAAATCTTAATTCACACAAATGATTCTGGTTGAATTTTCATTAACTGTAGGAACATGTGAAGCATCAGATTGAGTTTTTGTAAGTAAGTCAAAGTGTATCGGAGAGAATGCTATAAGCACAATGGCTTCACAGCAATACCAGAGCCAAGAAAAATCAATTGAAGCTCCTCCGTCCCAGAAACTTTAAAGTCCTGGAAAAGAACACAAAGGAAAAAGCTACTCCAATACATGCAATTATATAAAGATTTGACTTACTTAAATGACTTTTTAAAACTTCTAAATGTGCCTGGCAATTAAAAGCATACATTAAGAGAATGAAAGAGATAAAGTTCAGCAATTGTTTGTTTTAATAAAATCAATGATAATTATTCACTATTTGGCATATTTAAAATTACATGACAGGTGTCATGTTGAAGACAAGCTTAGCAAGTAAAGTATAACAACAACAGCAATGCTAATGTTAAGAGTGTATTTGCTTTTCTTTACATATAGAACTTTTAATTAGTGAAATTGCAAATACATTCTAAAGTAAATTATTTAATTTTACTTTCAGGGTGCATAACATACATATAATTTCTAATATATAACTGGTATTTATAATGCAGTTCTGTTTTTAAAATATCTCAAATCTTCTGTTCAATTAGACAGGGCATATAGTTGCAAAATCTAGCCATTTTTTCTTTATTCTTTGCAATTAATGTATCTTACTTCTCATATTAAAAAGAAACAATATACATAATTTTATTTTATAGTACTATACAGGCAAAATTGCATGACTCCTCATGCTGTAATGTTTATAACTTCCTTGTTATACACTTACCTCATATATCACACATACATGAGATCAGAAAATCTCTACAGAGTTGATCTAATATGCCTATCCAAGATTACACACAATTCACCTTAAGTTGTTTGTAAGTTTCTATGTTCCCATGTGTTATAGCTATGGGTTTACAAGAGAAACAACACATGGCACATAATTTACAGAATTATTTTATAATAGTCACCCAAAAAGTCATATACAAGAAAGTGCAGAAAATCTGTCCACACACTAAGACCAAAAGAATCCAGATGAGGACCCGGATCCCACAGCAATGCCCTGCATGAGCCCCGCTGAGGACCTAGAGCCCATAACAATACCCCCAGCGTGTCCAGCTGGAGGCCTGGAGCCTATGACAACATCTCATGCAGACATGTTTCATGGATCTGTGCTGGAAAAGTCCAAAGATCAGTGGTAGAAGCTAGAAAGTCTGTGTTAGTGGAATGAAAGATCTGTGACCGCAAGCTGAGGGATTTGCACTGGAGCCAGGAAGCGATGTTCAAGGTAAGGACCAGAGCTCCCATGTCCTAAGCAACAGTGGGATCCTGAGCTCCTCCAACAATGAGAACAGCTGAGTCTGTATCAGGAAAGCCAGCGTGACAAGCTTCCCCAGGACACTACAGTGCACCATCTTCTCCTTTGGAGTCGGGAAGCAATGCTCAAAGGAAGGTCCTGAGCTCGCCTAACATGGACTATAGCAATCCTCAGTGATGACCAGGTCCTGAGCTCCTTTGATGATGAGAATAGCCGATTTCTTCTGGAAAGCCAGCATGACAAGCTCTGCCCAGAGAACTAACAATGTCCCAACTGCTTCTTAACATCTTCCTCTGCAGTTTTGCCTCTTAGGCTGCTGGCAAAAATCCCCAAGTGGGCCTCCCACACCCAGCACCACACTGGTTCAGTTCAGCTGGGTGTTACAAGTGGACCACCAGTTGTCAGGCCACCACACCATACCATTTACATTAGAATAAAAACATGGCTGAATCAAAGATGGAAATATAACACCATCTATGTTCCTTCCCCTGTTAAAATTTGAGGTAAATTTAAGTGGCATGCAAAGAAGAAATCAAAATTATCAATTTATTGTCAACTTTTTCAACATTTATATTCACACACACACACATACACACACACACACACACACACACACACACACTGCCCCTATAGGCACATCTTCTCATCTATTATAATTTTTTCTTAAATATACACAACATCTTTAACTGTTTTAGTCTACCAGCCAGATTCTGTATAAAAAGTAATCCTCCCATTGTTTGAATGTATCCTATAGTATAGACAGTCTCTGGCTACCAGTTTACCATATTACTTGCACTAGTAATAAAAAAAAAACTCTCACTCTTAGACAGAGTCAACGTCAGATGCCAAATCTCTCCTATGTCTGAAAATCACTTCTCCGAGGGAGAGCATCTGATGCACATTGTGTTTCCAGCTTCAAGTTACTAAGAACAGTTACATTCATAAACAATATGAGATTTTGGGTTTTTGACTTGTAAAATGGAACTTGATCTTGAGGATGTACAGAGATTTCTAACTGTGCTCTCCAGAAACGGAAAAGTCTGCAAGTATTAAGAACAAGCTTCCTTTCTTTGCAGGTACTCGGGCAGAAACTGCACGCCACCACTCCTAAGTCTCTCTGAAGGCATCAATCCCCAAGGCAGCCAGTTAAATTAGCTGCCCTCTGAGGTCACTTCCAAACTGTCCTTTCTGTAATTTTCCAGCCTCCTTAGTTTTACAAGGAAAAGACGTTTTATTAGAGCCCCCACGTTTTCTAATATAATCTCTTCCTGTACATTACTGTGGGGTAGGTGGGAGCGTATATAAAGTGAAGAGGATGTGAGATGATTATCTTTCTTTAATTATTTACATATTAATTACTTAACTTTTTCAGGCCAAAACATATTTTTTGAAATATCTGTATGTTTTTTTAAGAGTATAGTTCCTATCTTTCTTCGTTACTTTCTCGTTCCTGAGACGCAATACCTGACACCCACAGCACTATGAAGGAAAGATTGCTTTGGCTCACAGATGTGTCAGCTTAGCCACCTGCCTTCAAGGCACGGCGACCTGGCAGAGGTACCGGGCTGCAGGTCAGCTTTCACCACGGAAGCAGGAAGCAGAGAGTGATCAGGGGAGAGGGAGGAGCTACCCTCTTCAGGGCCGCACCCGAGTGCCCACCTCCTCCCAAGGTACGTTTAGCTGTAACCTATCAGTGGACTGATCCCGGGAAGAGAAGCAAGTGCACGGGACCCTATCACACTCCGAAAGCCCAGCCTAGGCTCCTAGGACATTTTGGGGAACTTACAGGCGTAAACCGCAAACCGTACCAGTTTAGAAGTTAAGTAAGCCAAGCGACTGAAGAATTTGAGAGTAAATTAACATTCACAGAATGTGTTTTGTTGTTACACCTTTTTGTCAGTTGCAAAAGATGTCTTCATACCTCTGTTGTGTTCACAATAAGCAAAAGTAGTTGTTCCTTTAATATGTTCGGATAATTAATCAGTCAAAGAAGACCCGTAGTTTTTGAGACTCCAAGTTTCTGAGAGGACTGACTGAAGAAAAGGTTTTGAGAGAGGTGACTGACTACCCAAGGTGAAGCCGCGGAAATAGATTAAAAACACTGAGAAGAAAGAATGGCAGAAACACGCTTAGCAACGTTTTTAATAGGGTCGCTGAAAGATAGTCACTGTCCGAATACTCGCCTTCTATTCTCCGGTTACTGGTCAGCAAGAGAGTTTTCATAAGAAATTCATCTTATCGGCATTCATGCACATGTTTTTAATTAATAAAGAATATTAACTTTTTAGAATAGCAAAATGAGAAAAATTCTGAAGACAAATCTTTGGTTTCTACATAAGGATCAAAAAACTGCTTTTGTGCATAAATTCAAGAAAATTGAAGGTAAGAATTCTTATCTGCTTAATGTACCATCAAACCAGGCATAACGTTTTATTATTTGTTTTTGAAAAACATTACAGAAAAATGTCCACCTGACTCTGTAGGACTCAAATGGCAATCTTGTTCAACTTGCCTTAATGCTTACATATTCAATTTACGCTCACAATTTATTTTCTCTCATCATATGCTGAGGATATATTATTTTCCAATTAGGTTAATAGCTCATCTTCCACCTATTTTATCTCTTTATGAAAATAGTAAAATACAAAAGTCACAAATTCATCTTAATTTGTATTTATTTCTCCAAATTTTTCATATTTCTTTGCTGCCATTCTAAATATCAGCTTTTCTAACCCAACTATAATTTTATAATTTGTTGCATCAAAAATGCTCTTTGGTTAACCACTCAGCTTTTACTTCTTGTGTTAGCTCTGTTATAAAGACACATAACTGAAGGTGATCGACATGGTATGCAAAGTGGCTTATTCTGGCTCACAGTTTTGGAAGGTCAGGTTTGGCCCTGCTGCTTTTGTGCCTGAGGCACCACTTCATGGTGGACTACGAAACACATTCAACTTCTCTCTTCCTGGTAGCCTGGGAGCACAAAAAGGGTCTGGAACCCCAACAGTCCTTTCCAGGGTACACACAGGTTTTCATGAATTTCCTCACTGCTGAGACAAAATACCTGACACTCAAGGGAGGAAAGATTTATTGAAGCTCACAGTTTGTCAAGGTTTCAGACCACAGTCAGCTCCAAGGCAAGGTGGTGTGTCAGAGGGAAGAAGAGAAACAGCCCATGGCAAATGAGGGTGGCACAAGGCAGCAAAGCAGCAAAGGGGCAGCAGCTGTCCTCTCGGTTCTTTGTATTCCACCCAGGCTACCTGCCCTTATGGTGGGGAGCACACACACAGGGTGGGGCACCCGTAAGCCCAGCACCATGAGGCCCAGCCAGATCTGAAAGGTTTTACCTTTGACCATGCATGAGGCTTTAGGGGCAACATCTAGAGACAAGCTGTAGCACCCCAGTAACTCAACTTCCCCTCGCTCGTCCCCACTTATTAAAGAGTCCACCATTTCCCAGAGCCACAGGCTGGCCACCAATCCTTTAACACATTGTCACAGAGGGACAGGTCTACAAACTACGTGCCTCTAAGTGTGTATAATTATACACACATACTAGAATTATTCATGGTTATATGTATTATGGTATTGCAATGATAATATAATGGATAATATTTAATTTCTTACAAAATTAAAAACTTCTCAAAGCAACAGTCTTCATACATTCTGTCATGGTACACCTAGTTTTCCCAAATTTAATTGATACTGTAGGTAACTCTAGCACTAGTTAATGACTGAGAGAAGTATGCAAAATATCAAATTTGTAAAAGAAAAAATATGATTCACAAACTTTTCAAATAATTTTATTTATGCATTTTCCTAACTATTCTGTAAGTACTTGAAATAGGTTCTTAAATATATTTTACATTGAGGAGTTATAAAATAGAACACTCCTAAGACATTGCTCTGAATGCTCCCTTCAGTTTAATAGTGTCTGATTACCCCACTCATCAGAAGCTCCCACCATTAGATATTATTTACTATCTTTCCTTTGTTTTTAAATTCTTTGCTTCTGGAACACAAGGATGGTAAAACTTTGCTTTGCTTTATTTGGAGCTGCTATTGAGCTGTGACTCTAAAGGATAAATACTAATTAAATATGAATTTGAACATTATAGTTCATTTAGTAATTTGGATATAAAATTAAAATTCAATGTGTCTCATATTCTACAGTAGAAAATGTCAACTGCTTACAATCATACACATATATTTGTCCACTTGACTGTGTGTTCACGTGCATTTTAAAATAAAATACCATGAAAGTGTCTCCAAAAATACTCTTCATTAAATACACTTCAAGTATCAATATTGTGTTTATCTTTCCTTTTGACTGTTTAATACCGAAACAAAACAAAACAATATACTTGCCTTCCTGAAAATATTTGTTCATATCACTGAGGCCATATATGTAATTCAACATAAGCATATACATGGGGATAATACATGCCCCTGATCCAAACCTAACCCAGCACACATACAAATATAGGATTGTCATTGTGTACTTAAACACACGTATAGGGCTGGAGGTACAGCTCAGTGGGGTAAGTGCTTGCCGCTAAGCACTAAGGCCCTAAGTTCGATCCCCGGTCCCGGAAAAAAAAAAAAAAAAAAAAAGGAACGGATGTTTAAACACACGTATACAGCAATCCAAAAAAGGAGCTTCTCCTCCTACAAACACAGCATTCCAAGACTTTCATTACAAGAGATGCTTTCATTTTAAAACTCATTTTAAAGATGATATTATGATTAGTTTATTTTGTAGTTTTGTTATGCCTGCAGGCAAAATATCAGTATCCCTAAATATTCAAGATTAGATTCTTGAAAAAGGGCAAATAATAAAAAAGGAGATATTAAAATATCCAGTAACACCCACAACCCCAAACCCTGCACATCTATGGACAGACACTTTCAGCAGCACTGTAAAATACATCCCGCCTTCTCTTCCAATGAGATATTATAAAATATGGAAATACCTGAATTACACTAAGAATCTGAAATTCAGATTTTATTCATCTGTTTAATGTTTACATCACAATGCAAATACAGATTGTATTTTATGGTCAGGGTGGGTAAATGTTGTTCACCATTCTCACACATTCAGTTGCCTGGGTTTTGCTTTCATGACATTACATTTGGTTATTTCCTTTGTTAGATCTTCAGAGGAAGGCTACGTGCAATCTCTTCACCGAATCTGAGGCGTGATGCTGAGGCGTGCACTCATGTAGGTGGGATACACAGGAGGAGGTTTCTAGGTTATCAAGCCTTTGGCTTCTGGCCCCTCAGGGATGCCATAGTGTTCTCCAATGTTGTCATCTTGTTTTCCCTAGAGTCGCCAAGTCAAGGCATAACTAACTGAACTAATTACTGAACAAAGCTATGGAGTGTACCTATTAAGTAAAGAAAGGTAGGGAAATCAAATAATTTGAACAACTTCATGGGTTTGGTAATAGAGCAATTCTAGGCACTTAAACCACATAGTAAAAACTGGAGAATTTGCAGTTCCCTCATAATGTATGACCTTAAATACTTTTTCATATGCTTACTGCCCAGCTGTACATTTTTCAGTCAGAGGTTCCTATTTGGATTATTTTGTCCATTTTTTAAAATTGGGATTGCTTGTTTTCTTGTTTTTTATATTAAGGTTCATTTGTATATTTTGAACATGCCATTTATCAGACAGGCGTTTTGCAACTATTTTCTCCAAGTGTGTGGCTTCTTAATCTCTTAACAGTGCATTTTTACAGAGAAATTTTTCATTTTAATGAAGTCCAACTTTTCATGATGCTTTTATTTCATGATGTTTTCATGTTGTAATTAAAAATTTGTCACTAATCCTAAGATATTCTTCTAACTTATTTTATAAATGTTCTATAGTCTTGCATTTTATATTATGGTCTATTTCGAGTTCAATTTTGTGAAAATGACCTACACTTAGTAGGATTAGATATTCAGTAATTCCAGTACAATTTGTTGATAATACTATTTCCTATTAAATAACCTTTTCTCCAATAGAAGAGGGGGGATAAAAAAAGAAAAGAAAACATGCACTTCAATTAAGACCTGTTCCACTGAGGACAGACTGTTGTTGAAAGGAATGTAATGTTTAAGTACATTTCAAATAGCTATTTTTCTTGTCCCTTTGCTGGAAACACCTGCAGAATTTCTCTGATGTTCACCCTGAGAACTTACTGAGGCTTCCAGAAGTATAAGTGGTAAAACTGTGTGGGCCCCCTGGAATGTTTAACTGGTGCATGTCCACACCAAGCCTCTAGCAATTCTTCAGTTGGAGTGTAGGTGTTTCACCTGGTACTGTCTGCAGAGGCAGCTTCTGTTTCTGTACTGATTTCAGTAAGCTGTGATTCTCTGTAATGCTCTTTGCAGGTTTAGGGCCCTGTAACCTCAATTCCCTGATGAACCCAAGAAAAGCTGTTTTTTTTTTAAATTGTCCTATCTTCCTCTCGTTCAAATACAGACTAAAATAATGATTTCTACATTCTTATATGTAATACTGGAACCAGAAGTCCTCCTAGTTTAGGCAAAGATTTAATAATAATTTCTTGACAACCTTAAGTAAACAAGTTATGTTGGCTTCTGGAGTTTCATAGGTATAAAATGTCACACAAAACCAGTTATTTAAATAAAACTTATAATACATGAATACACATTGAAACATAATACTATCTGGTAATAAAATAAAATTATCACACATTCACTGATGTCTCTTAAAAGGCTTCTGTGGCAAGGCATTGTGGCTCATGCCTATAACTCAGCATTCTGCAAGGTTGAGTTTGATCCCAGCTTCTCCCACATAAGGAGTAAGTGAGCATCTGTTGAAAAATGTCCCTTCATTACTTATCTTGATAAATAGAGTGAAGGAGTAGAAATTGGTACCAGGAGTAGGGCCATTGCTGTGACATTGCCTGGCCATGTGGCTTAAGAGCCTTGGGAATTAATTTGGAACATTTTTAAGAGACTGGCAGAAGAAGTAGCCCCGAGATGCTTCCCTCATGTATGGGAGACTCTGGTCATAGCCTAGAAAATAAGACTACTGGTGAGAATGTGGCCAATTCAGTCTTGGAAAGCTTCTGTTAAGAAAGACTGCATTGGCTGCTGGATCCCAGGTGGTATATGCTGTGCTTTGGCAGAAAGTTGGTCTGCATTTTGCTTGTGTTAGAGATATTGCTTGGCAGAAAAATTCCAATGCCATCTACTGTTGGGACAGTGGCATGGATGCTGCTGAGAGCTTTTGGCTAGATCTATGTTGGAAATTAGGAGCAGAGAGACAGCAGGGTGATTTGAAGCATTTGGCCAGAGGGAAGGTTCCAGTAGAACTGTGGGTTGCAAGGATGAAACAGAGGAGAACCTGGTTGTTGGCAAGGAACAGGACAGCAGAAAAATGAACTGAAGCCTTGCACCTGAAGGGAAAAGTGTGTTTGAAACACAGGAGACTCCAGGTGCTTGGTACTCTTGTGCCCTGTTATAGCTCAGCAGCACAAGTGCCTGCCTGGCAAGTGTGAGGTCTTGAGTTCGATTCCCAGTAGAAAAAAAAGTTAAAAGGAAGCAAGGGTAAGTGTTATAATTACTCTTTTAGTAACTTTAATGTAGGCTCTAGGTATGTTTGTGACCAGGTTAATTCATCAAAATATTGTGCTTTTAACCTTGAATTTTGAGCACCCATTGGATATTCTGTTTTTGGTGCAGAAATAAGTGCAAGAAGAATTGCACATATGTGATTGTTGGGCTAGGGATATAGCTCAGTGGAATAAGTGCCTGCCTGGCAAGCACAAGGTCCTGAGTTCAATCCCCAGTACCACCAAAAAAAAAAAAAAAAAATGTGATTGTTACATTCATGTAGATCTGACTAGACCAAGGCATGGTAGCTTTTTTACAAATCTGCCACTGGAAACCATGGTTTAAGAAAATGTGTCTCCTTATCAAGGTGACCAAGGGTAGATTGTGGTGGATTAACTAAATAATAGTCAACTTGTAACACTCAGCTGAACTGAATCTGCATAGTTCTGGGTGTAGAGGGCTCAGGTGAGGATTATTAAAGAGATAACATAAAAAGAGGACTGGAGGGGAGGGTACTGTGTCGTTGGTTCTCCTGGAGAGCTTATGGCTTTCCTGATCGGAACTTGGCTGTTACTATCAGAGGAGCGCGGGACTTCACTGTCGCTGAGAACGGTTGCAGTTCTCTTCAGGGCAGCTCTGGTCCCTACATTAGGCATCACTTCCTGGCTCCAGAGCCCATCCCTCAGCCTGCTGGCACAGATCCTTCACCACACTGGTGCAGACTTTCCAGCTTCAACCACTGACCTATGGGCCTTCTCAACCAAGATCCTTGAAACAGACTTGTATGAGACATTATCATGGGCTCTGGGCCTCCAGCTGGAATTCTGGGGGCCACTGTCATGGGCTCTAGGTCTGCAGCTGGGCTAGTGCAGACATCGCCATGGGATCCAGCTCTCAGCTGGACTCGTTGGGTCTCTGTTGTGTGGACAGATCCCCTGTACTCTTCTGCATCTGACTCTTCGGGTAAATATTACAAAAGAATCCTATAAATTATGTGTCCTATATTAAATTGCTTCCCTATAAACTCTGACAACAAAATGAAAGCCATAATGTAACTTGTAGAATATTCCAGCTGTGCAACATTATTCTAAATACAGTGGCCAAGTCTACCTGCTCAAACGCAGTATCAAAGCTGAACAAACAGTTCAATCACTATGCAGCAGTTTTCCAAATGATGAAGTCACTGGAGAAACAGTGGGAACGACATTCACCCTTGGAATAGCTCATCTTCAAGAGCAAAGAGAGCAGAGAACTAACAAAGCTCCTGCTCCCTTACCCACTTGAGCCTGAAGCAGTCAAGGAAAAGAATTTTATACAGTTGGATGCACGACCATTTAAGGTTTTGTTTTTTTTTTTTGTGGTACTGGGGATCGAACTCAGGACCCTGCGCTTGCTAGGCAAGCGCTTATTCCACTGAGCTATATCCCCAGCCCCATTTAAGGTTTTTAACCACCAAATTCCCACCATGAACTCACTGCTGTTCCAGTAGTTCTGGCCATGCACATATTGTAAAGATCTACTATAGCCTAAAATGTATTTGGTATAAAATTTGATTAGCTTGATTTACAAAAAATTTAGATGAACAGTACACAGTAATCTACTCCCACTATGTATGAGCATCAAGTATTTTGTCTCAACAACAAGATAAGTAACTGAGACAACATCTCACCCCCATGTGCCCTGGCTGCAAGGAGGTACAGGACTTAATATTTACCCTACTGTGATTTGTGCTTGCTTTGGTCTAATGTTTTTTTATCTACCAATTCCTCTCGTAATGGGAAAGTTTACCCTATGCCTTTGTACCTTGAGATTATATAACTTGTTTTCAGTTTTTACAAAGGTTCACAACTAAGAATTTACCTTTAGTCTCAGAAGGCACTTTGACTTGAACTTTTGAACGTTATTAAGGCTTTAGGGAAAGGACTATTGAGTTTTCAGTTGTACACAAGATAGTTGTATCACGTCAGGTAGAATCATGAAGTTGTCTTTGTCTTTGTTTGGAGATCAAGTAAGGTTTAGGGTGATGTGCTTGGATATGAACTTGGCAAGAGGTGAGATGTGGCAGTTAGGCTTGAGTGTCAATTTGATTGGCTTTAGGGCCCCCCTAGGGGATTACTGGAGCATATTTCTGGATCTGTCAAGGAGTCATGAATTTGAGTACTATTGATGGTCCCTTATCCCCTCCTTTCTGGTACTGTTTACCGTGATTTACTTCCCAGCTGATGTAAAAAACATCTTTTCTCCTCTGTGTGATCTTTCTGCCTGGGAGCCAGCCCACCATGGACTGAATGCCCAAAAAATGTGATCCAAGTTAAACTTCTCTTCCCCTCATTGTGGCTTTGAGTCTTGCATTTCTTCTATGAGAAAGCTGACTTATAAAACACATAACATTTGTACAAATCTATTCCATATAATGTGATGTTTCAAAACATGTATATATTGCATAATGATCAAATTGGGTTAATTAACATATCTGTCAGTTCAAATATTTATCATTTCTTTGTTGTAAAACAGTCAAAATCCCTTCTATTTTGAAATAGGTAGTAACTTACTAATGACTATAGTGACACAGACATGCAATAGAGCACCAAAACTTACTCATCATACCTGATTTCAAAATCTATCCACACTGACCTGCCTCTTTGTCCGCTACCCTCTACTCTCTCCAGCCCCTGGTGAGCACTATCCTACCCTATAAGTTTGAGATTTTTAGATTCTGTGTGTGACATCATATGTATTACCCTTCTGGTTTTACTTAACATAACATCTTTTGGCTCCATCTATGTTATTGCAAATAAGATTTATTTTAAAAAATAACCTTTAAAACCTCATTTTTGTTGCATATTTAGGCCTATCAGTCTTATTTTTGATCTGCATATACGATAAGTAACATAAATTATTGTAAGATAAATAAGTAAATTGATGCTGGAAAAATAAAAGAGGGGTGGATGAAGGAGTACAAAAAATTGAAATGTGTTCGGTGCATGTATCAATTCTGTACAATGAATGCCATCGTTGTGTGCTGCAAACGTGTATTGGTTAAAAGCAAAGAATAAAATAAAATTCAAGTAAAAAATCCAGAAAATAAGTGGTGGGGGTGGTGACAGAAAACTAATCCCAGCACTTGGGAGGCTGAGGCAGGAGGATCACTGTGAGCTTAAGGTTAGCGTGGGCTACAGAAGCAAGTTCAAAGCCAAGCTAAACTACATAGTGAGATCCTGTTTTCTTAACAAAAGTAAGAAGGGAAGAAAAGAATTTTACTAACATCTTCAGTCCTTGTTTTCCGGTTCAACAGTGAAAGACGCTGGCATCACCACCTAGAAAAGGAAAAAAAATATACTCAGAACACAAGTGAAAATGTTTACTAAGGGGTAATGGAAACCTTTAAATAAAATTTTAAGTTGATCAAACAGAAGATACATTCTGAGTCTATAGAAAATAGCTTTCTAACTAATGTTATGGCCTGGATTATAAAGAAGATTCTACAGTGTATACAGAAAAGGCAGGATGGACTTGAAGTGAGCCTATAAAAAGCAATGACTTAGGAGTTATTGGTGGGCTGGCTAAAAGACTCTCACAGTTTCTGATTTCTTTTAAAATGCTCTGTTATGGTTTGTGTCTGGATGTCCCCCCAAAGACACATGGAGTCATGGGACAGGCTTTTAGAGTTTTGGATTGATTCATAGGTGTGAGTGCTACACTCGCCTTGGGGCAAACAGTTTGCATATGTAAGGGAGGGAAAGAGGCTGCTTGTAACCATTCCTCTTTTTTGCTCTCGCTGCTTTTGCTGTCTTCCAACACCATGAACGGTTGCCCTCTGCCATGTGCCACTCTGCTTTGGAGCCAGCCAAGTGTGGATGGAAAGCTCCACAGACTGTGAGCTAAATAAACGTTTCCTTCCTTAATTCTGGGTGCCAGGTATTTTGTCTCAGCAATGAGAGAAAAGTAACCAAGACGTGCTCATAAAATTATGTTGCTCATAAACATAATTAAAATTTAAATTGAATGAATTCTCTAAGGAGAGAGAATCAACCCTAGGGAAAGATCTATAGATTTCAAAACTCAGATCTCCTTCAGCAATTTAATGAGAGGTTGTTCAAATTAGTTTGTCACCTGCTTCTATGAAATACATTTCACATACTCAGAGATACCAATCAGATTTTCAATATTTTATTCTGAATATAATAGATGATCGAGGATTGTCAGACACTTAAGAAAATATGTGGCTAAAAGAGATGAAAAGGAGTTTAATACAGAGCTAGTAAATAATAAGAAAAATCCAATAAAAATAATACATCTAATCACATATACCTTTGATGGTAAATTTAAATATGTGTAGAATGAAAGCCTAAATAATAGGACATGGGAATGTACTCAAAATGAAATGGATAGTTATCAGATGATAACTATATCTGAATAACAAAAATCCTGCCAACAGTACAAGCATATTCATTAAGAATCTGTATAAATAAGAAAATTAAATTCACACTCAATTGAGACTAAGCTAGCTAGGGTGCTTACTTCTGTGTGAGACAGTCAAGAACTGGGAATGCGAAGGTGGGAGAAGATCAAAACCAAGGAGTTGTTTGTTTTTAAATTGAATCTTACAGTTACTTAATTTTATAAATTCATTTGTGCTCAATGATAACAGAGAATATCTTGTTACAAACTACATTATCAATGTCCAGGAAACAAAAAAAAATCCTCATAACGTGTGTCTATTTTCAGATAATCACAGAAAGTTTTGCATTACTATGTTTGTCCTATTACAACAAAATAACTATGACTGAGTGCTTTATGAACAATAGAAATTTACTTCTCTTATTTTGGAAGCCAGAAAATCCATGCACAAGTTTCTGGCAAGGACATCCTTTCTGTGTCCACACAGAAGAAGGGCATAGTTAAAAAGGGGTGTAACTGGTTTCCCTCCAAACCTTTAATAAAAGGTGTGTAACCTCCTAATAACTTCGTGGAAGAATGGATGAAGTGGCACTTATACAATGGTGCACCATTCTACCATAAGGAAATCATGTGTAGGAAGATGAGTGCACTTGAGTCCACAATATCAAGTGAAATAAATCAGACACACAAGCTTAAATATCACACGAGCTCCCTTATACAAGGAACTCAAAATATAAACAAACAGGAAAATAAAAGATAAGTAATAGGAAACGGGGAGACAGAGCTTTTCGAAAGGGAAGGTGTCCTAGTTACTTCACTAGTTGCTGAGATAAAATACCCAACACCCAAAGTAAGAAGAGGAAATCTTTGTTTCGGCTCACAGTTTGTAGAGGTTTCAGTCCGTAATTGGCTGGGTCCAATGCAGGGCGGAGGGCAGAGGGGCATCGCAGAGGAGAGGCCAGTTCGTGGCAGACAGAAGGCAGAAGGCGCCGAACTATAAGGAACTTCCTTTCTGTCCTCATCCAGGCTGCCACCCTCAGAGCAGGGAGCAGTAGTACCCTTAATCTGAACACAGTGCAGTGAATCCAAGCGTCACATACCCTAGATCCATCCCCCTCCATATAGCCACACCTGCAATCAGAAGAGGGTTTGGGGGGCTCTAATATAAGACATAGCAGAAGGAGACCAAGAAATGGAGGGAGGGAGGAAAGGGGAGAGAGTGAACAAATTTAGTAAGGAATTAAGATGAGTCCTGTATGTGTGTCATTCCCAAGCATAATGTAATCATTATGTACTGCAAACATGTACTAATGAAAAACATCATGAGGGAATAACCCTGATGACTTACTGACTTCCGCAAAGGGCTTGTTTCTAGCACCGTTACCATGAGGACTGGCTTTCCGTGCAAATTCTGGAGGGCGTATGTTCAAACCACACAAGGGTACAGCATCTGTTAATGTTATTTCGCCTCTTGTTCCATAGAATTTAAAAGGAGCACTGCAGATGGTGACGTTTTACATGGGAATCATGTAGCCTGTGCACTACTGAGCTGTGCATCGCCGAGCCGTCCACTTCAAAGGCCACATCATAACTACGTGGGGCAGCCTCAGGCTGTAGACCCCTCCGGGGTCCAGAGCCTACGTGAGGAAGACAGCTCTGTGATGCATGTTAAATGTGTGCTATCCTCTGTCTTAGTGATGCCATATAAAGGAAAACATGGTTTAATAACAACCAGGACATCAATTAAATCGCACTTTTCAAAGGAGAGGCAAGCAAAATTTCATTCATGTGCTCTGCTATCACGACACTTTCTTTAAGTCTTGGACTAACATTTAAAATATTTATTATATACAGGTCTCAGGAAAGCATAAACCATCTAGAATCAAGTTGTTTTCCTTATGGGATACTGCAAGCTCAGAAGAATATATTTTGTCTCTTTGTATCTCTTTATCTGAGCTTTGGGACTGACAATGGGAAAAAATAGACTTAAAAGTGTTTTCTTAGGCTTCATGAAGCTTGCTGACACATTCCCACAATAGATTTCTTCTTTTAGTTAAAAATTTTGCCCACATCCTTTACAAATACAAGAATTTTTCTTTTTCACCGCTATTTCTGGTAATTCTCATTAGAAGTAAAAAGTCAAGATTGAAATTTTAAAATTGTCTTCAGAGAAAAAATCATAAGAATAACTCAAATTTTATTAGACTAAGCTCTTTACAGATGATTTCCAATGAAGAGTGACATCCTTGTAGAGCTTTAAACTTGGTAAAATATAATTGTACATTTCTTTGGTTGATTCCTTCAAAACTTTTGGCTGACAAGACAGTCACCACAGCCAGGGTGGCCTTTTGGAGATGAGGAAGAAATGAGTGGAGGGAGGGAGGTGAGAGAGAAATGGGTGAAGGGATCAGAAAGATCCAGACACGTTACGCACCTTTAGCAATTCCCCACAGCAGCCTCAGTAGTTGGTATTGCCAACATACCCTGGTGAAACAACACCTTAAAAGCCACTTCTAGAAAATGGTTCATGAAAGCTCCAGAAATTACTTGATAGGAAGAGAACAAGGTTAGTCCATATCCATAAGTTCTTGCTCTAAGTCCAGTGTTTCTTGCCTTGAATTTTCTCTCACCCTGAATTAATAGTCTATTGATGATTTACTGTAATGAAGGTGGTGTGATTTATAAAGTTCTGCATTTTGAATAGGTGCCATGCTCTCTTTAATACATATTTGATAAACTGATTCACATGAAGTGGGATGTTCTGGATATACATGATTTTGATACATACAGAGAGAGATATAAAGTCAAGCAGTTTTTTATGGATTTATTATCTTACAACCAATATCTAAGAAACAAATTATAATACAAAGGAAAGTGGCAGCCATCCTCCTGATGATTACAGCCAACAGGGACCACTCACCACGTGACAGATGCACTGGAGGTGCCGGGTATGCTCTAATTTACTTAGTCATCATTATGATCTTATGAGACAGGAGCTGAAATACACTCACTTCACAAAGGACGAAAATGAAGACCAGAGAGACGAGACCAGTTATGTAAGACAAACAGCTAAAAAATGGAGCGCTCAAGCAGCACAGTCCAAAAATTACCCATACTTTTGCCTCTGTAGCTGTTCTCTAACACTGCTATTTTTTCAAATTCTAGGGTTTGAACCTAGTGCCTTCTCCCTGAGCTCCATCTCAAGCCATTTCTTGTTGTCTTTAGTAATTTCATTTTTAGTTCTGAGATATGGTCTCACACTATAAAATTGTTGTTAAATTGTCTGGGTTGAGATCAAACTTCTGTTCCTCCTGTCTGGGTCTCTCAGAGTGCTGGCATCGCAGGCGTGCGGTGTTGGGCTCATCTCCCACACTGCCTCTGCTAAACCTCAGATGTTCATTGCCTTTGTTTAAGAAGTTAGAAACACACATCCCTCTTCATTCTTGTATTTTGTGTCCAGAAATAGTAACTTTGCACACTTTCCTTTATATGCATGACGCAAAATCCAAAAGACAAAATAAAGGGTAAACAACAGGAAATCAGGAGATAGATCTTTTGCAAAAGGAAGCAAGACCAGTAAATAGAGGGAGGGAGAGGGTGGGAAAGGAATCGAGCTGCGTTACCTTCCCGATCCCTAGGAAGAGTGTAATAATGCTCATTTTTATCCAGCGTTAGGTGACATGAATTCAAATGAAAACTTTGACTTATTCAATGAGCAGTATCACAAGCGGGCACTGGTCACTCAGAACACAGTTCTGAGCGCTGGCCTGCCCAGCGGACCCTGGACTCCAGGCTGCACCCAGCACGCCTACCTGTGACTGCTGTCAGAGAAGAAGCTGCTGGGTGTGCAAGGACTGTCACATCAGTCTGGCTCTGGAAATGAGCTTGGCCAGTGGGAAACCAGCACAGCGCCTCCTCTGAAAGCAAAGTACTGCTGTCCTCCATACACTGAGATGCCATCCTGGTTAGAAACAACGGTTGAAAAGTTTTTTCCAGCACGGAGAGAGAAGTACAGCAATATATAAAATATCCCTTTATTGTGGGCGCAGGAAAGACCACAGTAGGGGAAAGAAAACACGGAACTTCCGAGGGTGTGTCGTGGGATCCCGGGTTAAATAGGCCCAGGTGGGAGGCAGGCATTAGAGGCCGACCGCCTGACATGGAGGACCAGGATTGGGCGGGAGTGTGGGAAAGGGAAACATGATATTACAAAAAGGGAAGTAGGAAGTTGTAATTTGACTCAGGGGAAGAAGGATGGGGCTTAGCATATGATCTTTAAAGGCCTGCGCCATATTGTCTCTGACCTCCCAAGGTCAGCGCCATATTGACTTGGCGCCATACTGGCTGAGCACCACACATGACCACCAGCGCCATATTGGCTGGTTGCCATAGTGACTAGGCAGTAAGTACAGTGAGGCAAAAAACCAAACAAAGGGAAATAATCAGAAAACTGAATCTGTAAAACTAAGAAATTTTCCTATTCCTTCTGCGTATTTTTATAAAGGAAACTTGGGCTTTGCTTCTGCCCCTGGGGGCTGATAATGAGCTCTATCTCTGAACGACTTTTTTCAAGAGTCGGTGTTCTCACTGAGTCACACAGGTAGGTCTCAAAGCCCTGGCCCAGGCACCTCCTGCCTCTTGAGCATGTGGGACAAGTACATGCAGCCATGTCAAGTTCACAAAGAGACTTTGCATCACCGTGTTGAACATCATAGTAGTGAAAATTGAACCCCTATTCCTTTTAATCATCTGTGGGCACTTGCGGAAGTCTCAGTCTAGAGCCAAATGAAGGTCTGATGCTTTCACTGAATGCACACAGCACAGCTTGTGCCAGTTTGCTTACACATGTGTGGACCTCATAGGGCGCATGGACAACAGCTCACTTGGAGCAATGCCTCTGCCGTGCTGTGAAACCTTCCGTGTTCTTGCCTATAACTGTATCATGGCTGGTCTTCCTACATGTTTTTCTCCAATTTTCTCCACCCCCTTCTCTCCTGATCTGAAATTAGGGTCAGTTTGAAGCTTAGTATCACATCTAATCTTCCTGTTTCTGCTCTTCTTTCCCCCCCTGCTCTCTTCTCTTTTTGTCCTCAAGTCATTTAATTTATGTGTATCACAGTAATTACAAGAGCAGGTGAAACTCAGGCAGAGGCTGTTTTTATTCTGTAAAGAAATTACTGAAGTCTGAGAGGTGAGTGGGGGAGGGATGTGGGTGACAGAAGAGGAAGAATAGTTTCTATAGTGGAGGGAATGAAAACGGCAGGACCTGAGATGCTGAAGAGAGGGGTGAGGGAGGTAGGTTTCAAAATCTTGTCTACGCTTTCGTGTGCTACAGTGTGGAGAGTCAATAGTCCTAGTTAAAGTGGCAGAGTTCTTCTTTAGTCTGAGTCAAACCACCATCATTAATAAAGGGTTGCTCACTACGTTTCTCTTAAAAAGCTCCAAATTATTGTGCAGTCAACACACTAATATCCAGGCAGAGAAACCTCACCAGTAGCCAGCTGTACTTGTGTCAGGCTCTTACCTCTGTATGGGCATGTGTGTTGTCAAGAAATCCAGTTCTTTAATTCCACAAGTATTTTTACCAAGTAAGTCCTGTTTACTCCAACGTTTTCTTCTGCCACTCATGACCAGTGTGTGGGTGACTCTTTGCTCTACATTCCCTGTATATGAAGCTGCTCTCAGGGCTGGGCCAGCTGCCTTTTGTTCTGACAGGCATTCCTTTAAGTGAGCAGCTACACACACTTCCCTTCCCTCTCTGTCCCATTTAAAACAAAATTCCACGGGACTTGGTGAGCAGGCAGATGTAAATTCTACCCTGGTACTGTGTCAGCAGTAGGAGAAAGTGCAGGGAACATCTGGATCCCCAGTTCCCCAAACACAAGAGAGCACAGACGGGGGTTACTTTTTTATTATGATTTAAGTTTTGAAGAGTTAATCTTGGGAAGGGGGATCCTAGATGATCAATGTTTACTAATTGGCCTTTTCCAAAGAAAATGAAACTTTCTCCTATTTTCATACTACGGCTAAGTTTTCTAACATTGGAGAAGAGCAAGCATCTTACTGGGATCTGTTATGGTTCGTGTCTGCATGTCCCCCCAAATCCTCACGCAGTTATTTGCTGGCTTTTAAAATTTATGACTGATCCATGATCCAATGCTGGGATTATGGGTGTGACAGCTATACCCTAGGGCAGATAGTTTGTATATATAAGGGAGAGAAAGAGGCTGCTGGCTGCCATTCCTCCTGCCATTCCTCCTTTTTGCTCTTGCTGTTTTTGCTGTGTACTGCTGCCATAAACTATAGCCCTCTGCCATGTGCCACTGTGCCTCAGAACCAGCCAAGTATGGACTGAAACCTCCACAAACTGTAAGCTAAATAAACCTTTCCTTCCTTCATTTTGGGTGTTGGGTATTTTGTCTCAGTAATAAGAAAAAAGTAACCAAGACAGGATCCTACCCTTATCCTGCACCTGGAAGGCAGGGGCCCTAGATACCTTGCTATTTCCATTTCAAAGAGATAGTTCTCAAGTTCATTAGAAAGCCATCCCTGGGTTGAAAAACTGACAAAAGGCTTGAACAAATTTACATAAATTTCAAAGGACCAGAAAAAGATTTTATAGTCACAGACTTTCTGAAGAAAATGCTCCAAGAATGAGGGTATGAAAGACCTGGAGTTAGGATGGATGCTGTCTAGGGCTTAGCTAACCTGAGGACAGTAACAGGTCCACTTCGGTGAGACCACAGTGATAGTTACTGCAGTGGACAATGTTTTTAGAGGTTCCTATGGCTCGGAAGCCTAGGAAGTCATCCCAGAGCTCCCTGCATTCTCACTTTCCTCAGCACTGACTGCTGCCACCGCTGCCAGCCTTGTCAGGCAGTCTGGAGAACACTCAGTTGTCAGTTGATTCGTGGTTTGACATCTGCTTTGTCAAGAGCTATTGAAAGCAGTGGACCCTAGAGGTGGCTCACAACCCACACAGCAAGAAAATGCTGTCCTGCACTCTTACCTTTGTGTCCACTGTGAGCAAAACCTTCCGGCAGACAATGAAACATCTATGTCTGCTTTTCCTTTCCCAGTAAGTACAAAACAAGACCAGACAAAAACAGAAACACAAATAAAAAAATGAAATGTGACAGAGCAAATTTACCTCTCTTCCTTGCGGAGACTTTATATCCTACCTTGGTGCCATGAAGCCTATGAAGATAAAGTAAAAGAAAGGATCTCTGGAAAAACAAAATATACAGGAACTTTTTGGCATAATTACAACTGTACTTGAAGAAGTACACTAACTCTCAATGTTAGCACTTCCCACATCTGCAGCAGACGGAAGATTCTCCCAAAGCAAGGAGGTCATCTTTCCTGCATTTTTCATACCACCTTCTGGAGAGCCAGTTTTTCTTCAATCTCCTTCTATCATTAACATTTTAGAGGTAAAACAATGCAAAGCAAAACATCTCCAGAGGGGACAGAAACTACAGAATGAAAGATGCCGTGGGGAAGGTAGAGATGCCGCAAGACAAAGTGCCCAAAGAGACAAGAGAGGAAAAGGAGATGCCAAAGAAGCAGTCTTCTTGCTTCTCTCCCCAGAGGATTTGCTGACGTGAAGCATATCAGATTAAATAATTAATTGCTCTCTCCCATTTTCTGGATTACATGCAAGAGTTTTCACTGGTGGGCTGTAGATCATTACATATCTGAACAGTAAGGGCAAACAGTGTCCAAGAATGAAAAGAGCGAATTAGTAAAGAAAAGATGAAGAAAAATGAGAAACTATTTGAGAGCTTTTTTTCCTAAATGACAAATCATGGAATTTCAAGTCACTGTATTTTTCATTTATCCTTATAGATAGTTTACTTGACCTCAGTATTCTAAATTTGACATTTAATTTGAATCATTCATTACACTCCTATATACTAATAATACTATCCTATGCATTTTTTCACAGCAGAACTATAAACCCAGGGATAAGGAGATACATGCTCAAGGTCATACAACTGGTAAGAAGTAAAGCCAAAAATCAAGGGTGGATTCTCAGACCACCATGATTTAAAGTTAGGCTCCCTCATTTGACAAGAAGTTAGCTTCCTGCAATGGACTGGCAAGTGGTGAGTGGTAAATGGTGAGACTGTACCATTATTTAGCCCTATAATTCTAAAGAGCCTCATTTTATTCATTTTTCAGCTTTACCATTTCTTTCATAGCTAACACTTCCAAAAAAAATGCAATTTTATCGATCTCTGGCATCACACCTGTCATTCAGTATTAGCTCCACAGCCTTATGCGAATCATCTGAGATTATTGAATCTCATGCTTTCAGCAGCTGTAGAACAGAGGCATAAATCACTCCTGGTTTTTGTGCACCTCTGTACAAACTTGCAAATGTCTACCCAGTCCAGTTTAGTAGAGCTATGCTCAGTGTATAGGAGGAAAAAGCATAGACACAAGTGGAAAAAAAGAATAAAGAAAATACATAAAGAAAGATAAAACACACATTGAAATGTGTTAGTAAAGAGTGTTTGCTGTGTCTCTGCTCTATGGGGAATACAAAACTAAGAAATATAGAAGGCACTGCATAGATTCTAAAATTACTAAGAGTAAGAAGCACTTTCTCCAGGAACTATAATGCTGTTCTCAGGGAAGATGTTGTCATGGGTTTGTCACCCATAAAGACCACCAGTAGAGTTCAGTATATTTTATGTACCTGCATTCCCTGACTGACATCTGTCATCTGTGCTTGTCCTCAATGAGCTCCCCAGCACAACCTCCCTCGTTCCATTAGGGAATGAAGGGGCCACTGCAGAAAGAAAAGGGTAAGTGAAGCTGGCAAGTTGCCCTTTCATACGCAGGTAGGTTTACAGGGACAGTTTTTAGCCACTGTTCAGTAACTGAGACAGGAGCAATTTATTCACCAGAAAACATGGCCAGGAAAGTTTTTCATACAGACATATCTTGAACTAAGTCACAGAAATGACTTCATCTTCGAGAGGGATGGGGGGTAGAAGAGGACCGTGAACAAGGCAAGCAGCTCTAGGGAGTTAAGTACGCAGGTGTGGCTAGATTAAAATTGTGAGTGTGATGCTCACAGGCAGCAAGGTTTCAATGAACAATAAGAATGACGCCAAAGCACACTCTGGCGCTGATCAGGCCTCGGGTAGCACACATATATGTCTGCTGCATTGTAAATGTAGAGTCACTACAGGATTGATTTTGGAAAGTAACAAGAACATATTTTCACCATAGGATGTTAGCTTTTGGAGCATGTCTTGAAAAGTTAAAAGATTAAAGACAGAAACATCAGTCAGGCGATCACAACAATCAAAGTTGGAAAAGACAGAAAAAGAGAAGACTCTATCAAGCTGGGCTTGATCAGCAAAGTGGAACCACTAGGAAAAAAGGGTACATGACAGAAGACTGATAGATGATGGACGATAGGTAGACAGATAGACAGACAAACTGACGAAACAGAAATAGATTGACTTACATAAGTTACCTTTAGGATCTGTGCTTACACAGCTGTGGACACCTGCAATTCTGCTGTCCTTGTAGCTGATGCTGGGGTTTGAAGTCCGAGCAGTAGGCAGCTAGAATGGAAAGATGTACACAAATGAGGGAGAATGAAGATTCACTAGAATCCATGAGTGTGGGCTGCAATGCACAGCATCAGACTGGACCCTGCCTTTCACGTCAAAGATGCAGGTGCTATAAAGAAAAGCAGGCTGTTTTCCTCATGAATTTAAGCAAGCCCTGGCCAAGCAGCTGAGGGAGCTGAAGAAAGAGGAAGTGGCAAAAAGCCTATGCGTTGAGACAGTAGGTGAGAGTGCAGATGTGCTATGACTGCTCACGCAGCCCTTGCACCAAACTTTTAAGCATCGGATAAACAAATGGCTGTTTCTTTTTTTTTTGTATTGGGAATTGAACTCAAGCCCTTGCATTTGATAGGTAGGCACTTGTGCCGTCGAGCTATAAGCCCAGCTGTGTTTCACTTTTCTATGCTAATCTCTACAGCACGTGGAATTCTTGGAAATTTAACTTATCCTAAGCAGTACAAAGATAGTAATGAAGACTGGTATGATATGGTTTTATAGAGTGGGAGGTGAGTATCTGGTTAGATATATCTTATGGGGTAGAGGTACACTAGAAATTAAGGATTCATTAGATGTCATAGCTGTAATTTTTAAAGAGAATTGCAGGCATAGATTTTTAAAACTAGATATTAAAAATAAGTAGAAGTTATCATTAGAAATATTTCCCACCAGGGATACACCTCAGTGGCACAAGCACCTGCCTGGCAAGAACAAGGTCCTGAGTTCGATTCCTAGTATCAAAAAAAAATTTCCCAGGAACTTGGATGAGAAGCAAAGGGCAAAAACAAGTACATACACTAGAGAAGCCATAATCACGTAGGAAAGTACAGTGATGGTGATAACAACGCAGAAGGACTTTGATTTCAGCATATGTATAGACTTTATGGATGAAGCCAGTGGGGGAAGATAAGTCAAAAACTCACACAAAATGGAAAACTCTAAAGAAGAAATTATTCAAAGATGGTGTGAGGATATCATATATAAGCAAAAACACACAGGTAGAGATAGAAGAGCCCAGCGAAGGGCCACCTGTACTGTGAGGTTGAGAAGACATCTTGTCGCTAAAATGTTCAGTTTCACAAAGATTTTGTGATATTGCAAATGGTAAATATCTTACCGGTACATTTTTTCTCATTGCAATTTCATAATATTATCAAGCATATTTGTGTCTAGACACCTTATACTTTTATAAAGAACTGAAGTTTGATATAATATTTACTATTTGCACCTACCTAGCAAGCGCAGGGTCCTGAGTTCGATCCCCAGTACTGCCAAAAAAAAAAAAAGATATAATATTTACTATTTGAAGGTATTTGAAATCTTAAAATATGAGTATCACTTTTTAAATGTGTGTGCTCACTAAAGACTGAACAAAGTTTTATTCAGTCTAAATATCACTTGGTTAATGTAATTTGAAAGTCCAAAGTTTTGTCATATAAACTCAGCAACACAATTTTAGTAGATAATGTTACACAAATTAGAGTTGGAATATAAATCTGGAGTTCTTAGATTTACCATGTCATATGTCTAGGATAAGCTGAATTTATTCTAGCAAAATGTGATAAATAAATATTCAGAGTTTTTTTAAGTTGGACTTTTCTAAAGTAAAAAGTTCATGACTTTTAACAGTCAGTTTAAAGACTATCTTTTAACAGTCAGTCAGCTGTTAAATGAAAATTGTTTACAGAAATGATTGTGAATTCTGTTATTTCATCAATTCTTTCTTTAAAGAATAAAGGTTACCTTTGATATGTGGACATATTTCTCATTAGGGACACAAGCCAGCTATTCCTTTAAATATTAAAGTCTCATCTTCTGCTCAAGAGTAAATGAAATGACACAGGATGAATAATGTATTTGTTATAAGACCAAAGTATTTCCCATGTTTATTTCATCAATAATACAGAGAACCTGTTGACAATCATGTTGTTGAGTTGAAAGACAGTAAATCTGAAGACAAAAGAAAAGGACTTAAAATTCTCAGGCATAACATAGTATCTTCAAAATTGTCATTCCCAGGAAAATTGTTGTGGATCCTTTCATGCTTATATAGATAAAATAGCATCAAATAAGATTTATCCCACTTTGATTTTAATCCCAACATGTCTGTGATTCAAGAAATTATAAAAACAGGACAAAAATGAAATTATTGAAAAGTTTCTACGCCTAATGTATAATTAAGTGAAGCTAAAATGAGTATTTAATTTCCAAAGGGAGAATGCTTGTCAGTCAGCTGTTAAATGAAAATTGTTTACAGAAATGATTGCGAATTCTGTTATGAAATAAAAATGAATACATTCGGTCCCATAAAACAATGAGATGTTTTCATCAATTCTTTCATGAGTTCATAACCTGAAAGTATTTATTTGACAGTTGTTTATGTTTTTTCTTTCAAAATTGTTAGTTTCTGGCCAGGATGCTACTCTTAGTTTTGTTATGATTGTGTTTTTCTTCCCTTGTCTTGGTGATTCTGAGCCTTCTGAGCCTTCTGCTACACAGGCAATGTAGTGGTAATTTTCTCAAATTTAAACTATTCCTAAACATCTAAGAATAACCCTCTCCACAGATAAATACTCCACTGCTACTTTACTCATATTTATGAGTCAGGGTTTTGAAATTAAAAAGCTATTTAATTTATCAGTAATATATGTGTAAAAATGTTCCACACAAAGAAAGCAAACACTGCATATCTGGTGCCCTTGGCAGCTGCTTATTGGAACCATAAACCATGTGCTTTGGTTGACATTGCAGATTTATGGGTCTAAGGAAGAAATGCTTTTCTCTGTGCCCCAAACCTCCCTTTTAGAAACTGAGTATTTGAATCCCTCACCTCAGAGATAACATTTCTATTTGAAATTAGCTACATATTTTACCAGTATTTTGGTGATACCAAGGCACCGTCAAAAGTCAACATTATTGGTAAATGTAAGACTAAAATGGAACAAAAGTCCTGGATACACACTACTGAAGCAGCACAGTAACTTACGGTTTGTGTCCCTGGTTTTCTCTGACATACAAGGAAATGTAAGGTTTTAGTCATCTGAATACAGAGGGACCCTTACTTCAGGACCCCATTGCGATAAGATCATACGTACATTCAGCTTTCATCAACTATGCATTGTGGAAAGGAAAGAAAAACGACAATTTAGAAAATTGGGTCACAATTCAAACTGCACAGTGCAACTGCCCGTTTTATCCTAAATATCAAAGCTTAAAGGAAATGACCTTTAAGCTGATGGATCTATAATCAGGTGCATAGCTCAAAGCAGAACCGAAACTACAAATCCTCCTTGGAAGGTATGAGGTCACGGTGTCTCACTGAAGAAGGAACCAAGGGAAAAAGCGCTTCCAGGGCAATCGTGTGCCGCTGTGGGCACCACCAAGCTTGAGGACTTACACACCGAGGGCCTGACACGGCAGCGTGGCGTGGACTGCATCTCTGCCTCCCCTCCTCCCTGGACCCGGCTGTGAGGGAGATTTTGGTAACACGTGTTAGGTCGGTGAAAGGATAGCGCCTCTTGCACTTTGTGAGGAACAGAGAGAGGTACATTCGTAGCTACTGCTTTTGCACTTTTATTAGTACAAGTTTAGAGTGCATAATTACATTCCCCACACGGAGTTGGCACATGTGCCTAACACACACTAGTTCTTTTTCTATCCCTCCCCTCCTCCCATCTCCCAGCCATTTTCCCCTTTGCAAAAAATCTCCGCCCTTTTCTTATCTTTCGTTTTACCTTTGTCCTTCCTGTTTCTGTGTGTTTCGGCTCACACGATCAATTAGCCATTAAAAAAAGCCCTGGAATTTTCTAAACAAAATTCTGCAGAATCCAGAAATTCTAAAGAAAACCTGCATAAACTTAAAAAGAAATTTAGGGAGAATTGATATGTTCAAAATAGGAAGCGTTCTCATCACTAACAGCACATAGCCCTATATTTATTCGATGTCTTCTCATTTTTTAAACAGCGTCCTGTACTTTTCATATCATTCCTTAGATTTATGTCTATATTTTTGGTATTTCTTATAACACAGAACATGGTGATTTACACTTCATTTTATTGTTAGCGTATAAAAACAGAAAAGATTTTTGGACAGTGATATTTTACTGCTAAATTGAAATTCACATATCAATTCTTAGAGGTTACCTGCAGATTCATTAAAATGTTTGCTCAAAAATAAAGTTCTCCATGTCTTATTCCTTTATTTCTTTTCTCTGATCTGTTACACTACTTACTTTGGTACAATGTTGAACAAAAAAAGATGATGTTACTTTTCTGTTTTTGATAAAACATGGTCAGTTTTCTTTTCTCTTATTGTACTTAAAATGCAATTTTAAGTGCTCAATAAAAGTTACTAAACTCTCCTCTTTCTGTTCTCCAAATTCTTTGTGTAAAATTAGACTTATTTTTTGCTTTAAATATTTGGAATATTGTTCAGGTTATCAAAATCTGTTTAGAGGATAATTATTGACACAGCTAAATGAAAAGATTTGCATCCCTTAAGAGTAATATAGTATTTTCACATTTATCACATCTATATCAATATACATGAATGGAAAACTCCAGTTACTGAAATAATATTGTGTAATACATGTAGGGAAAGGATCTGAAGCTATACCATAGTTTTCTGTAAGAGGTAAGGTAGGCTGGGAGAATTTTCAGGCAAACACTCTTAATAATTGGCCAATAGTGATTAAAATTGCTAACGTATGAAATCTTCCTCCTACTCAAGTATGAACTAAGGGCAAGAGAAAGAAACACCTAAACAAAGTGGTGAACACAAATCCTTTTCCTTTGCAGCAAGCTCACTGCAGTCTTGTTACTGGTGTAAGCATTAAGGAACTGAGTCCTAAGCAAGCTAGAGGGCTTGGCGTTCCGGTGGAGAAGTGTCTGCGCTTTGTGCTGAAGCTGTTAATGCCTGCAAACTGATGCTCTTCTCCAGTCTCTAGTTATAAAGGGAAGCAGATGTTTATATGCAAATACCTCAAACACACTGAGAAGGGCTACAGACACTTCCTCATCTCAGTCACCACAACGTGATGTCCAGAATACCTGTCCCAAATCTTTTCATGGCACACTGTAAGCACATCCCCTGTAAAGCACACCGAGCACCAAACTCTTTGGTATGCACAGCTCACTTCCAGAGATGAAATCATAATGTTGAATATGAGATTAAACTGTCCTTAATTGCTTACTTTTGGTGGCACATTTTCAAATTTTGCAATAGTTTTGTGATGTTGTATACAGAGTCCCTAGAAGTATGGTTTACATTCTTGCATTTTCATGCTTCGACTTGGTTTTTTTTGCAATTGCTATCATTGAGCCTAGTGTGCTGTGCTGTCTCTCAAGATTATAATCATGTCCTGTGAGCTTATGATTTCCTTTATGGGAAGGGAAGACCGAATGGCTGAGGTAACCCCCAGTGTAGCCTTAAACGTTAGTTAATGTTTTCTTACAAAAGAGTAGCTGAGCACACAAGGCAAAATATCTTGATTGTTCTAAAATGAATAAAATGTAAAAGATCATTTTGTTACAATAGAAAAATAAGTGTTGATTTCTTTAGAAGCACATAATAAAATATGAAAACATAGAAATATTCATAAAGGATTATGTGAAAAAAGAAACAAAATAAATATAATCCTTTATTATGTACAAACATATAGTTATTGAAAGCACTAACAAAAATACTAGTGGTTTAGTCATATTTTTATCGGTGAATGTCATAAATGTTTGTATTTTCTTCTATGGCATGTATATTTTATGAACTTCTTATTAATTTTTATTAAGATAAATTCTAAGTATTTAATCTAATACAGAAAATATGATTTGAGAGAAAATTTTAAAAACCTTAAAGTTGAGGAAAAACTTTTATGTTACTTCCTTAATATTTCAATCTGTAATACCACTTGTGCTTTAAATTGGAAAGTATATCTATTTATTTTTAAAAACATAATTCATGGGAAGAAAACACAATAGAGAAATCGTGCCACAATAACAAAGAAATCATTCAGATTGTTCAAACTAGTTTTATTTTATTTTTTTTGTTACTCACTGGAAAATATAAGTGATTTTAGGAAGAAATGCTTTTATAATAAATACAGTTGAACAATAAATAAATTGGAGAGAATGTCTTGTATCCCTGAATTTGCGCCCCTTAGTGCTCACTCCTGTAATCAGCAGTGTGTCACTTTGTTTATAGTGTATTCATGTGATGAAGTTCTATGTGTAAACAGGAGGGGTGTGTGTGTGTGTGTGTGTGTGTGTGTGTGTGTGTGTGGCCAATGTTTATAGACAGATAAAGTTTCCCTACCTATTGGCATTATATGCAATGTTGTCCCCCGTTTTTAACCAGTGAAAAATTGCCCATGAATTTCCGCTGGCCTTACCGCAATCCATCGCCTCATTTTTGCATGATTACTTATTATTCTACTTTTCAGCTCCACAATCATCTAGTCAACCAGTCTCACACTGGGGAGGTTCCTATAATTTGTGTCCCGTGTCACTATAACATTTGAGCAAGTAAATATTATTGGCGTATTTGATTATATTTGTTATAGATTTTGAAAAGGAAATTTTGGGGTCAAAGCGCATATATTTCAAAGGAATTAATCACTATGTTGTACTAAATTATTTCTCATCCACTGTAAGAAAGACATGTCATGCATTAGTGTAGTAATTCCCATGTCTTTGATGACAAAATATATCTTTTTAGTTATTAAAAATTTTAAGTGAATTAAGGCCACAATTTACACTTCTTTAAACTTGATTTACCTCTCTGTTTTTGGTTGTTTAATAGTCATTAGATAGTTCTTGTGCGTGTTCACATATGTGCAGTGCCAGTGTATGTCCTCTACCCCTCTTTCATGCAGGATTGCTTGATTTATTGTTTTTGTGAGCTGTAAGAAATCTTCATGTACTAAGGAAATTAGTCCTTTGTGAGCAATATTCTGTGAAAATATTTATTCCTAGTTTTATTATTCATTACTCTCTGACTTATTTTATTGAATTATGCCAAGATTTCCTTCAGCAGAAGAAATATTGAGGCAGCTGCTACCAGATATGCTGTCAGTTCAGACTTCAAGTCTCAGCCCCTTCAGAAATTGCCTCAGCTTGAATTTACTGGTTTTCTACAAGGAGGGGCTGATATCCAAAGACTGCTTTCAGGTGAGATGTAAAAATCAAGTATGGGCATCTGTGATGCTTACTTTAGCTATAGAACTTCCTCATGGGCTCAGCACACAGAACATTTACAGATACGGCTGAGACCCCTATTTATGTTCTACCTTAATCATATGTGTATGATTATTATATGAAATATATACATTCTATCCAAAGATAAATTCATTCCTGAAGGAAATAATGTTCTTTCCTTTTCAATTGCTCTCTCTCTCTCTCTCTCTCTCTCTCTCTCTCTCTCTCTCTCTCTCTGTCTTTCTCACTTGCTCTCCCCCCCATGTCATTTGAAACATTTCTGTACAAATCTAAACTTGTCTGATACTGGTGTCGACATGCATAACCACTTAATATTTTACTATATTTAAAAACGTTAACTGTGTGACAGAAATGGTTCTAACTTACTTATTTTTAGTATTGCATCACACAACATATGTCTACTTTCCTGGTAGACATTTATGTTATTTTTGAACTTTCAGAATTATAACTATTTTTCTCATGTATATGCACATGAAATATATATATACTTTTATGAATATATCTTTATATATACGCATATGAATCTTGGGTGGCGATATGAGTAATAAGAAATGGAACTATGCATCATTACTAGGGAATTGCAAGTTCTTCAAAAATGAGATTTCATAAATGTCCTAGTTTGAAAATAGATTCTCCAACCAATTCCTTGCCTCTCCAGTTGGATGGAAAAAGTCACCTTTGACTCAGTTAGATGCCAATTTCATACCAGGTAGAGGAAGAGTACATGACACGCGGAGCTACTGCTGGCACCACTTCCTGCCTAGTCCTGACGTGAGTCATCTGCAAGCCGGCTTTGGAGAGCTCTGCTTTATAATCAGTCTTCTGATGTTCACGAGGTATTGCTGAACCTTCTTTCCTCTATTAACCTTTGTAAGAACTAATTTTGTCAACTTGTTTATGATAAAGAAGCTCAGAGTGCTGACAAAGTATTATTTATGGTGTGTCTGTAAGGGTGTTTCTGGAAGAACTTAGTGTTTGAATCAATGAATTTAGTAAAGAAGATCCACGCTTACCAATGTTAGCAGGCATCATACAATTTGTTAGACCCCTACATAGAGTGAAAAGGCAGGGGAAGGATAAATGTTTCAGCTCCATGGAATGGCAATATCAACTTATCCTATTCTTGGGAATTTAGATAAAGTATCGGAAGTCTTGACTCTCAAGCACTGAAATTTATACCAGCCCCACCCCACTGGACTACCTGGCTCTCCTCTTATCAAATGGCATATGTTTTTGGACTGCAAAGCTCTCATAATTCCATGATACATGAAAAAGTTCTCATAATACATCTCCAGACATATATATCAGTCTCTCATCTATCTATCTATAACCTATCGTCTATTTTACTGGAGAATGCCAGCTAATACAATTTCATAGCATTCTTAACCATATGTTTGAGATTCTAGCCTATATTTTTATCAGCATCTTCAGCTTTTATGTCAACAAAAATCTTCAGGCTATTTTGAGTTTATTAATGTTTTAGAAGTCCAGGCATTTCTGCACTTGAAATCAGTTAAGTGTGAAAACAAACAAACATTTCCAAGGAGAATTCTTTCCAAATCTCACTGGTGAGAAGATGTGAAAATTGAGTGTGGCATGTCTTACCTTTTCCTTGGGCATCAAGTTTCCCTTGGTCTTCTTATTGTTTTCCACATTGGAATCACTTTATCTGAAAGTGACAGATACCTGGACGACAGTACTTAGTCTCTGCAGACTCTTGACTACACTGCTTTTGATTTTCTTCCATGAGCAACAGTTTCCAAATGAAAGAACCAGCACAGTATCTTTTCCTACCACTGTGACTAATAACCATTAAAAATCTAGCAAGTCTAACTCACGGTTCTTCTGAACTTACTTTAGATTCCACCTTAGGAGGGTCAGATGTTTCCTGTGGGTAAGCAAATGCATTTATGAGAGCAGAGGTCAACATGTTTCTTCTGAAAGAATCCAAAATGTGAGAGGAAAGATGACTATAAATACTGACCCCGCTATGTAGAGCTTGTGCATTTCAAGGTGTTATTCAAACTTTTCTATTCTCCCATTTTTTAAATCTACAAAATGTCAGTGTGTTAACTGTAAGGCTATTTGGGACAGTTGACCAGGACTACTTAAGTAAAAGCTTCTAGAAGAGTATCTGGCACACAGTGGGCATTTAATAAATCATAGCTTTAGCTTTCATTCCTCTTCTCTTGCATTCTTACAGTCTTTCTCAGGTTGCCATCATTGAATTGCAAATTCTTATTTAATTTGAAAATATTTAAGCTAATTCCAGTAAGAAAGGCTGTTATCAAAAAAACTAAACATACACACTGGTGAGAATGTGCAGAAAAGGGAACAACCCCGTACTGTTGATAGGCATTTAAATTCATATAGCTTTTGTGGAAAACAGTACAGAGGTCCCTAAAAATATTTTTAAAATCTACCTGCTGTATGAACTAGCAATCCCACTAGTGGGCATTGTTGTAGTCAGGGCTTACAAAGGAAAGGGTTTAATATGGGACACATAATGTATAGGATAATTTTATAATTTTCATCCAAAGAATCAAATGCAAGAGTGTGGGAGATCTGTCCATACACTAGGACCCAAAGCATCCAGCTGAGGGCTTAGTGAATTTCATGGCAGTGTCCTGCACGAGTCCCTCTGAAGACCTAGAACACATGGGAATGTCTTCCACAAGTCCAACTGGAGGCTTAGAGCCCATAATAGTGTCTCATACAAGTCTGTATCAAGGATCTGCACTGGGAACGCCCAAAGGTCATGATGGAAGCCAGAAAGTCTGCACCCGTGAGATAAAGGATCTGTGCCAGAAGGCTGAGGGAGCTGCATTTGAGCCAAGAGCTACCCTGAAAGGAACCACAGTCATCCTCAGTGACAGTGAGGTCCAAGGTCCTCCAGTGATGAGAATAACTGAGTTCTTATGAGGAAAATCAGTGCAACACACTTCTCCAGGAGAACCAGCGTCACACCATCTTCCCCTCCAGTTCTTTGCATGCAGTTAGCAACAATCCTCAGGTGGGCCCACCATGCCCAGCACCATGCTGATTCAGCTCAGCTGGGTGTTACACGTTGACCACCAGTTAGCAATCACCCATAGTTGTGTATTCAAAGGAAATGGACTCAGTGTGTGGAAAGGCATCTATACCCCATGCTTGTGGCAGCACAATTCATAGCAATTAAAGAGTGAAAACAAGCACAGCGTCCACCATCTGATGCACAAACACAGCAAATACGGTCCATACACAGTGAAATGCCACTCATCCACCAAGGTCGGAGGACACTCATCTGAAACAACCTAACGGAAGTGGAGACTGTTATGTTAAGTGAAATGAGACAGATGCAGAAAGACAAATACTGCATAATTTTACCATATGTGGAATACGAAATATTAAGCTCGTAGAGGCTAAGAACACAACAGTGAGAACCCGAGTCTTGGACAGGCAGGGAACAGTGCGGGAGGGGAGGGACGGACCAACAGGACTGAGTGCAGTCAGGAGCAGGAGGCTCGCGGTGCCTCGCAGGGCGACAATGGACCAACAGAAATGCATTGACATTTCAAACCAGAAGCAGCAACCTGAAAATTTTCATCATACCAAAGTGATAAATATTTGAGGACATAGATGTGCTTGGCCTGTTTTAAGAATTACACACTATATACATGTACATTGAAATATCACATAACCCCATTAATCTGCAGAATTTTACCTTCATGTACCATTTAAAAATAACCTTAATTAAAATTTATAGATACACTTGTAGTAAAACATGTAAGAATATTTCAAGTACCCAAACAATTTATTGTACATTAAAATAACCATATTTAAATTATTTGAGTCCATCTTATGAAATAAGCTATTCATTTTTCCTTACTTATATGCGTTATAATCTTGGTGCCTATGCTGAGTGCCAGCTTTGTCATATGTCCTGTGTACTTCTATTTCTGGTCCATGTTAGATATGATATTTCCAATGTGTGTATTTATGATATTTTTTACATTCTTAAAATTCAACATAAAGTAATATTTATCTTTACTTCAATGTTGCCAGTTTATAGCATTTCAAAGAGTTACCAAATGACTTTATTTTGGTTTCACTGTCTTACTTTGGGAAATTATCTTTTTATAAAAAAAAAAGAGACATATTAGGGACATTTCAAGGTGGGACAGTAAATTTAAGAACATATGATAATTCCATTTTGAGAAACCTTATTTTAGTAATTCTGTTTGTTTTCAGTCTGCTTCCTGCTCACATAGAAAACAAAACAAAATATTTACACAGTAAATATTATTAATTTTGTTGAAAATAAGTGCTACTTAGAATGAGTAAAAAAATATGTACAAACTTATGAAACTACAAGGAAAAGTGAAAAAATTAAATGAAATCCAAATTTTGTCTTCTAAACTAACTTTGAAAATGAGGGGAACTACGATTCATCACATTTATAGGTAAATGCTTCACAAGAAAGAATTTTTTACATAATACTGAATATGCTATGGACCATATTACCATCATAGAGCATATGCTCTTTGGAAGAAAGAGAACATAAACCTACTATATAGATGAAAACAGCAAAATTTAGAATCACTTGAGAGACATGTTCAATTTGTAAACTTTAACAGATCTATAATGAACCTGCAAATGAGAATTAACACCTGTTCTGGGTCATTATCCCAGTAAAATACCAAGTGGAGACCTATTTGTGTATGGGAAATGTCATTATTCTTTAAGGTCAGCTGCTAATATGCATCATTTACATAAATATTTCTAGTAGCAGACTCATATCTATTTGTGGAGGGAATGCTAGTAGAGTACAAATTTCTCCCCACGTTTTCAACTAGGATAGGCTGCTAGAATGATCCAGAGTCACTGAATAAAAACCATGCACAGTTGCAGCTAGGATAATCCTATCTCAGAGCACAGTGACATTGGGAGGAAAGGGCAGCCACTCTTCAGTCGTGCATGGGAAAAGCACATTGGCTGTTGGCCATGAAAAGAGCAAGGGTATTCAGAGGGTTGTCTCAGCACGTTTCAGAAGGGCTAATAGCAAATAATAAGCCTTATTGATGATTCTTCTCCCCTGTGCATTGGATCCTGGCAAGTACATCCTCACATTACAATACTCAGGTAACAGCCCATCATCCATTTACTACTAAATATTTATGTGTTCTGCATGTAAGCCAGTAACAAGTTTGAGACATATAAAGAGGGTAAAATGGTCAAAAATCAAGAAAAGAGATAAAAATCCTATAGACATCTTGGATGCAGTCATACTTTTCTTTATCTCTGCATGATTAATACTTACAGGACTGCTGTTTGGCTGGTATGTACTACTTGAACACTTGTTGAAATGATCTGAGAGGAGGGCAGCTGTATAGAGCAATTTAATTTTGTTAAATAATCTTATGGACTTTTGGAACTCTCTAAGGGTTTCTTTGTTCCAATTAAATTATAACTTTGTGCAAAATTTTGTTCACTCCTATGTAGCCATTGGGAGATCTTTAAAATGACGTGGCCCAACATTGAATCACAACTTGAACAAATAAAGCATCTTTATTAGAGGAGTTTGATAATTTCTGAAAATAGAAAACACCCTGGTTGCAACTACAGAAATATTATTCTTTACTAATGAGCAGAAAATAAAATATTATGAATAAACATTTATTGCATCAGGTTAGTTTTCAAAACCTTTCTACCATGTAGACTGTACAACGCAATATGATAAACCTTTGAAGGGTGAAGACATAAAATAGGAACACTGATCTTAAGGATGATAAGAGTCTTAGAGGAAATGACACCTAACCAATAATAGTTCAAGAGTGATAATTGTGGGAATATTTAAAAAACAGAAAGATAAATGAATATGGGTTGTGAGAGATGATAGGGAATTTATGAGTGTGCCTAAAGAAAAGGAAAAACTTAGCTGCTGGAAATGAGGGGTAAACACGTTCTCAAATGTTGTCCCCTTCAGAGCAGCCAGTGAACACCCAAGTGCAAGGAGTGAAAAGAGCATAGGTAGGAAAGGGCTGAGAGAGGAGAAAACCATGGAGGAATGTGGAGGGCTGATTACCAGGAGTGCTCTGGACCCCCTAGACTTCCCCTCTGGCAGGACTTTGTGGTGGCCACCTGCATTTTTCCTGCAAACTTGTAACTTATAAGACGTTTAGTTTAGGGTTAATAAATGTCACCAAGATTCAAGTAGAGTATATTATAATTAAGTCAATCATTCTCATACGTTGAGTTTCTCTATCAAAATTAACCAATTCAAAAGCTTGCAGAAAAAATAAATCAAACGAACTGGGGAGATGGAGCAGGGGTGTTTGTGTGTTTGTGTGTAGGTGTGTCTGTACATTTGTGTGTGTGTGTGTGTGTGTGTGTGTGTGTGTAGGTCTGTGTGTGTGTGTGTGTGTGTGCATTTGTATGTGTGTAGGTGTGTGTACGTATGTGTGTGAAAGAGAGAGAGACGGAACAGGCCTTGTTCTGAAGAGCCGCGTTCTCCAAGAACGCCCTGCTACTTTCACCCTCTCGCTCTTCACACTATTCCCTTTCATCAGAGCCCTTGCATTTACTACAGTCCCACTTTCATGTATGTATCACTGAGCTTTCTGCTCTGTTTTCTGATGAAACGGTAAACTTAATGAGGGCCAGGATTGCTTATTAACTCCTTATCGTCAGAATATAGGATATAGTGTCAGAAGCACAGGGGTTCATCCATTGCCTGCTAGAAACAGTTGTCTCTATTGCGGTGAAGGTTGACATTGTTCATCTTGAGATTCAGTTTGTTGTAATATCTATAATATCTATAGGGAGAAAATTATTATTTTTAAAAGATTGCTACATATCTCTACTGATATTTGTACCTTTCTGTAATCCTCACAAGTATATCTGAATTATAAAACAAATTTTTTTACCAACTTCTGCCTTGCTCCAATGAATCAGCTAAACTCAGAGCACCAGTACAAAGTACATGATCAAATTATACCATGAATAAAAAGAAAAGTCACCATTCTAGAATTTTTAACTCATGTCATGCTGGCTAAAAATTCTAAATGTATTATACTCACTTTATTAATTTAATGACAGACAAATTGAGGCAGTGTAGTTGTGACTTCAGTAGGTCAAAAGAGACAGAGCACATGCAATCGCCGTGTTGTGGTCAATATTGCTGCCTACAGTCAGCTCAATGTGTGATGTTCTTCCATGCCTAGACTCTTTTCATTAATACGTTACTTCCAGATGATACGGCCCAAGACCAAAGCAAGTGATAATGATTTCTAAGCTGTCACTGGTATTAACAATTAACTGAAACAAGAGCCTGTACAAAGAGTCTTAGAGGTAACGGTATCAAAGTATTGTTAGGCACACTTGGGAGGGTCAATAATCTGCATATCTACAGCCCTATGATGCTTGTGGGATGCTTATAAATGGATTCATAAATTATCACCATGGCACATTGTTTTGCAGACAATCTATAGTATACCTGCCCTGAAAAATTCAGTGTCACCTCAATTTCATATATATGTATAGTTTGCATGCAGAATGCACAGATATCTGTGTGCATACTGAAATTTGTAGGAATTGGCTTATGGGATGATTGACATAATTCAAATTCAATTATGCTAGCTCATGAATCCTTCAGATAGTCACAGCTGGAAATATAATGGGTCCTTTGTGCAGTATCTGCTTTTTTCAACAAATAATTTAGGTCTGCTAAAAATTCAACACTATGCCATTGAACTAGAAATATAGATGCTTTACTTACAAATGTAAATTTCCTTCCAATTATGACTTAAATTTTCCAAAATACTGTTTGCTTCTTGTGAAAAACATTGAGACCAAGGCTCTTCCATAAGGAAATAATGTTCCAGAAACCCCTTCCCCAGTCTTGGCCTGGTGAGGACGGTGCCTCCGTGTGTCTAACACCTGCACGCGCCATCTCAGCATTCTCCAGGTTCTTCTGGAACCAACACTTTTGCATTTCACTAAGTAAACTCTCAGCTTAAAGAGGAAGTGATATGATTTTTTACATCTTGCGATACCCAGTGGCCAGTACATAGCAAATACTGCACTATATTTCTTATGTTCATTGAATAAAGGAACAAATATCCCCTAAAATTTCCACAAGAGAAAACTTCAGACTCTGTTAATGCTCATGCTTATTATATTGAATACCTTTGTCTAAAGTCACTATACAGTTTTACACACAGAGTGAATGACATTGCTACTGCAGCACATCTGATTTGAGTGATATCTCCAGAATTTTTGGTGTATTTTGTTTGTTTGTAAACTCTGGCAACAAGCACTGACTGCTCTCCATGTACCACTGACTTTCTCTAAACTTGAAGTCTCCTTTGAAGCCTCGGGTGACACCTATTTTAGTCATGCTACTTTATCTGAAAATTAATGCACATCAGTCACATTAGGCTCAATGAATCTACTCGAGCTCCCTGTGTTCCTCTGTGGGAATCTCATTACCTGTCTGCCTCCGCCAAGTCAGTAACTGCAGGAAGCTCCTTCTGCAGATCAAAGTTCATTCAAGCCTGCCTAAGTTTATTCCCGTCTTAGAGGCACACTGTTCCTTACTTCGACTCCTTCCTACCCACAGAGAGTGCTGCTGTTACTCCCAAATACTTCCTATTGGGAGTTTGTACTATATTTTTCTAAAATTGCTCCACGTTAGAATGCTGCTGATACTACTTCTGTGTGAAATAAAATCCAAAGCTAGATAGCTGATGGGTGGTAACTTGTTCACATGCGTAATGTTGGAGTACACACAGATCTTAAATTTCACATAGCCCATCTCTCAACTCATGCTTGACTAGCTTTACAGTTTTCCAGATAAAGTAGTTTCCGTCTACTCATGTTCCCAAAAGTGAAAATGACATCCATGTTCAAAACATGTTGTTAATTCTAAAAGGAGATGCTCTTTCTTTAAATGAGGGATCTTTGATCAGTCTTGCATTCTTACATCTGGTGAACTGAGCAACTTTGTTGAAGATAACAGTATGTCATGTAGCAACCATTGTTAATTCCTATCATTTTGTTTTAGTTCATGTATCATTTCTTTTTGTTTTTGTGTTGTTTGGATTTTGTCTTCATTGTTGTTCTGTTAGTTTTTCAATCTTTAAAATAAAAGAAGAGAGTATTACTGCAGCAGTGTGTCAATATGTGGAGGTGTCATTAAAATATAATGTCAATGATAGTTTGAGAAACTCATTATGTAAAAGGTAAGTGAAGGATAATGAGATTTTTTTTTAAATCCATAATATAATACTCTAAATGATGCTGGTTTCATTGGGCTATTGTAACATTAACTTTGAAATGTAATTGGTTGGCACTTTTTTTTCCAAAATACATAAACCACTCAGATCTGTTTGAAGCCAACATGATGAAGTTACCAAAAGCCTGCAGATTTTATAGCAAGAAAGTGGCCGCCCTGTGAAGGAACGAGGATTAAGGTCTGAATCCATGTCAGGAGTCTGGGAATGCAGGCAGCTGAAGTGCTTTCGTTGCGCACTCTGAGAAACTGCCTCCTCTGCTTGCAGTGCACATACTGAGTGAGAGTGAACACACCACAGGACGCTAGCTACCCCCCCATCACCCAGAGGAAGTGAGGCTAATCAGAAAAAATAGGGTGGTGGAGGCAAACTACTGTTTGTGCGACAGAAAACTCCTCTATAACGTGATTACTTGATGCTGGCGTTGTGATGGCTTCTGATGTCTCCAGCTGTAGGGAACTTCGGTCCCTACCAAGTTCCTCTTCCCATGAAAACTTACGAAGGCCGGTACGAGTGAGCTGTGCTACCGATGATAAAAGTTATTTCCCTTTTCTGCTGCAGTCAAATCAGGACTCTGAACCCTGTTTCCGTGGCTGCACCAGCTGTCAACAGCAGCCAAGGGGAATGCTTGAACAGTTTTCTGCTCCTGAGTTTCCGTCACTGACGAAAAAACAAGTATCATTATTTTGGAATTAGTCAAAACTACAGATTTTTAGTAGAAGCCAAACAGTGTTATGAGAGAGACTTTGCCCCTAGTACCGATACTGGGGTGATGTTTTGAATCCCACTAGCCCTAACCTGCAAAGCACAAATCCCCCTATTTATCCTGCTCCTAATATTCGTGTAGAAGACAAAGGATAATTTTCCCTGCTCGTCTGCCTTCTCTCCTCAGAAAGAGTACAGAAACGGGTGTGGTGAAATATGCGTCCAAGTTTCCATGTTCGGCCTTTTGTTTCTCTCTCTTTGTGCGCAACGTCTCCCCGCAGGAGCGTGTTTGTCTTCCGGCCAGAGCGCCGCACCGTTCATAAACTGCCCCGTTTGCTTCCATGTGTTTCTTCTCTGCCTTCTCAGGGTGAGAAATGTAGGATGCGGTGGTGAATACAAAAGGCCTTTAGACTTGTCAAACATTACATGACTGTAGATGTTTCTGAGATTCGTACAGGTTCTGCTTCTTCCTCCTTTATACCCAGCCCCTCATTCTCTCCCTAACGTTTAGTGAACATTGGTTCCCATGCCGCACTGCTGGTAACCTTTTGGTTCGTGTTTCCTTGGAAAAGTCTTTGGTGATCCTCATAGGAAAGAGTCTGGGAAGCAGAATCTTGCTCATTCCTGAAAGAAAATATCTGTACATATGTGGACCCCGCCTCTTGCCCCCAGAGCTCTCCATTGCTTTCCTTATGCATAAAGTAAATACCGACAAAGGAGGCCAGAGGCAGCGCTCTCATTTTTTTGTTTCTCTCTAAAACACGCCTATGAAATTTCTGATTCAAAACTAGCAGACATGCAGACCTCAATACAAATTAGAAAGAGACATAAGGGAAGAGTTAAAACTCTGGTAATATGTAGACATGCCCAGCTTCATATAATAAACAATAAAACAGTTATAAAATCAGCGAATGAGATATGGTAACAGTTAAAGCAAATAAGCGCAGGTGAGCCTATTGTGCACTTCCTGGTAGGATGAAAGTCATTTGTTTTTTATGAAGTAATTTGGAGATCTATGACAGGGACCTCTCAATTTTCTCTCTATTTGATCCAGTAATTACATGAAAATGACATAAAGCCCAAGAAAATATCTATGAAGTAAACATTTATGAAATAAGTATCTATTATGACTGTGCACTATTTCTATAGTAAAACTTTGGGGAACCAAATTTGAGGTTGGCCATCATGTTAATTTGTACTAGGAAACATTGACCCAATCTTTGAACTATTTTTCATTAAATTCCTTTTGGGTATTTCAATAAGATAAAAAAATTATCTGAAGTTTCTAGTGAATGACAAAAACTAATAAAGTAGGTACATAAATGAAGTTTCTACTCACCCATACTTCAGCACAGGGGCGCATGAGGGGTAAACTGTTCCATCTGTAATTCATGCAGGCCTCTAAAATCTATGTCATACCATTGTATATTTTTTGCATTTTATTTCAATGTAATAACATAAACACTGTTAAACTCTATAAGAATGAACTCTCTTTATTAGAGAATAACAATGATTAATGTGCTGTGAAAGCATGATCTTAAAAGAATGGCCTAAGTGAAATACATTGGACCCACATGTGTGAGCATCGTGTGTCTCCCTAGAGTGAGAACCTGGAAGAGTAAACAAAACCCAAAATTTACAATAGATACTATGAAAGGGAAAGAAATTGCTCAAAGGAAGGAACAACTGGGATGAGGGAAATGAGGAAAGAAAGAAAGAAAGAAAGAAAGAAAGAAAGAGAGAGAGAGAGAGAGAGAAAGAAAGAAAGAAAGAAAGAAAGAAAGAAAGAAAGAAAGAAAGAAAGAAAGAAAGAAAGAAAAAGAAAAAGAGAGAAAGAAGGAAAGGAATATATATATATATATATATATATATATATATATATATATATATATCTGGGATAATTGTAACACTGATGTCTAATGGTTTAATGAAAGGAAAAGTTAATGCTTAATTTTTTGACAATTTTTTGACAAATTTTGCATGCCTGTATCTGGCAATCTGAACAATTAATTTGAAGACAACAATATGCACTATAGCAACTATTGGTGAATTCCTACCATCTTTTCTAGTGAAGCTCTGTATCATTTCTAATGATTTTCTTTTATTCTCTTTAATGTTTGCTCAATCTTGGGTTCTTACATCTGGTAATCTGAGCAATGTCCTGAAAGATAACAATATGTAATATAACAGCCACTGCTAATTCCTATCATTTTGTTCTGAAACCCTGTATCATTTTTATTGTTTTTGCTTTGTTTTGTTTTTGTCTGTGTTGTTGGTATGTTGCTATTGTTCTGAAAAAATAGCCAAAATGTTATTCAGAGTCATAAACAAAATGGAATTTCTCTCTCACAAAGAAGAAACAAATAAAAGCATAAAACCTTCTTTTTAATGAACAAAAGAAAGTAATAATATAAATGAAACAAATTAGCATTTACCATAAAATACTTTTGAAACAACATAATAGATAATTTGGGGAGTTGTTTTAACTCCTTCCTCCTTCCTATTTGTATATCATATGTGTTTACTTACATGAGAGAAACTACATGATATTGAAACTTGTGCACCTGGGTTATTTTACTTAATATTATGTTCTCAGGTTGCATTCCTTTGCATACAGATATTTCAAGTTTATCTTTCTTTATGGCAAAGTAGTTGCCCATTGTGTAGAAATACAATTTGTTTGTTATCTCTTCATCCATTGATGATGGACGGATGCACTGTTCCCAAGAACAAGCTATTATGAATATTGCTACTGTGAATATGGGTATGCATGTATCCCTGCACTATGATGACTTGACTTGAACTCTCTCTCTTCCTCTCTCTCTGGACTCTCCATACTGATCTCCATAGTGGCTGTATTGGTGTACATTTCCACTGATAGTGTAGGAGGATTTTTTTTTCTGTCACACTCTTGCCAGCATTATTTCCCTGTATGATGACGACCATTCTCTCAGGGGAAAGATGGTGTATCAGTGTGGTTTTATTTTTTTTATTTTTTTTTTATTTTCTATTTTTTTTTATTTTAGAAACATAAAAGTACAAAAACATATTGACAAACAGACACCCATTATCATAGAAAATAGTACAATCACAACTAATCTATAGACAAGGTGATATGGTCTCAACAGTAGTTGTTGCTTTATCCATTGATATCTTCGAATTGTAGATGT
>PVLD010011987.1:0-62514 GCA_004027595.1 Dinomys branickii | reverse complement strand
AAAAAAAAAAGAAAACACAGAGCACTTTGCCTGATATGGACTTGTATACAGGCTCTTAACTCGTTTCTAAGAGTTCTTGAGAACCATGTGTACCACGAAAGTAACTTCTACACATACCTTGCTAAAACATTCACACACTGCTAAGTGTTGCCTACTACTTATGTCATGAGACTGTGCACAGCCCAACATTGGGTAAGTTGTAAATGCTTGCTAGCACTGTGGGTGAGTAACATTCCTTTGCATTCACTTATATACGTATTTGCCGCAAAGAGTGAATGTGTTGGTTCCCTTTGTGGAAGAGTACAGAAGCATTGTGGAAAGGGATGTAGGTTTCTTACAGTGAGATCTGCTTAGGAAAACAGAGAACTTTGCCTGATATGGACTTGTATACAGTCTCTTCACATGTTACTAAGAGATCTTGTGAAACCCATGTACAATGAAAGTAACTTCTGCACATAACTTGCTGAAACATTGCCACACTGCTAAGTGTTGGCTCCTACTCGTATCATGGAACTGCATATCACAACACTGAGTAAGTTATAAATGCTTAGTAGCACTGTTCTGAGTAACATTCCACTGCATTCACTGTGTACATATTCCTTATGTACATATTAGCATTCATTATGTACATACTAGCTGCCAAGAGTGAAAATGTTGCAACCCTTCATGAAACAGTACAGAAGCATTGTGGAAAGGGATATAGGTTTCTTACAATGAGATCTTGTTAGGATCACACAGAGCACTTTGGCTGATGTTGACTTGTATACAGACTCTTCATGCATTACTAAAAGATCTTGAGAAACCCGTATAGAAAGAAAGTTATTTCTGCACATAATTTGCTGAAATATTCCCACACTGCTGAGGGTTGCCTTCTACTTATGTTATTAAACTGTGCATAGCGCAACATTGAGTAAGTTGTAAATGCTTGCTAGCTCTGTGGGTGAGTAACATTCCTTTGCATTCACTTATGTACGTATTGGGTGCAAAGAGTGAATGTCCTAACACCATCACGTCGTTTTTTAAGCTTCTAGGGCTCTTGATTAAATTTCTCTAGAATTTAAAATTGCACCAGAAGAAAAAAGAATAACATCTGAATACATAATTCTACCAGATATGGCCACAATCAGGACAGACGCACAAATAATATATATTAAAAAGGGCATATAAAGCTTCAAATCTCCCAAATCCTGGAAAATTAGTCCAATGAATTATCAGTATTTAACATTACATGAAAATAAAGCTCATCATGGCCAAACAGATATAGAGGTACAGGATGCGCATAGAAAATTTGTTTTATACAAACAGTAAAAATATGGGATTTTTTCCTCATTGGTAACAGATTCAAATTTAACAGATGTCTGGCTAAAGCACTACTGTTTTCTTTTGGAGGTTCTGGGGAAGGAACCCAGGGGCCTCTCTACCTGCTCTACCACTAAGCTATCCCCAGCCCTAAGTGGCACTAATTTTATATACTTTCACTTTGTTAAGTTTTTTTCTGACCTATACTATGGTAAGTATCCCTTGTTTGTTTCTGTGTTATTTTCTAGCATTTTTTTTTTTTTTTTTTTGCGGTACTGGGGATCGAACTCAGGACCCTGTACTTGCTAGGCAAGCGCTTATTCCACTGAGCTATATCCCCAGCCCGACTGTTCTGTGTTATTTTCTAAATGTATGTATGTTTGTTAAGATGTTTTGTTTGTTTTATCTATAAAATTAAAAAAGAACTGTTATGGAATTTAGTAAGAGTTTTAATTCATCAATAATTTAACTTAAAAATACAACATTACCTGAGAAACCCTAAATACAAATAAAGCGATAAATAAAAGCTAGGCAATAGGAAACAGGAAGGAACCAAGAGACGAAAAGGAGAGGAAGGAAGGAAGGGGCAGGGAGTGAAAAAAGATTTAAGATGTGTTACTACGTTTACCAGCTCCCCACGAGGAATGTTATTATATGTTGCTAACATGTACTAATACACACTGAACAACTATATTATATTTAAAAGTTACCACTATAACATATATTCTCTTGTGGTTATTCTATGAAAGAAGTTCCTTAATATTTTTCCCAAACTACTTCATCAAACATATGAATAAGTTATTCTATTTTTTCTAGTACACTCACTAAGAATGCTTCAAATCAGGTAGCTGTAATAGGCCTCTGGGCCAGACTACCCATGATAGGGTCAGGATTCCTCTCTTGCTGTAAAGTCTGGGGTCTAGAAGGGTCTCCAATTATCTCTTCAACGCGAGCAGCTCAGCTTGTCTGTGCTGTTGAGATGATTTACCGCCAGGGGACAGCAAAACACTTCACACTGCCTTCAGGTCAGTTCACTAAATTAAATCATGGAATTAAATAGGGGGTGGTTTGTTTTAGCTTTTGTCTTGTTTGGGCATTTTCTATTTATATCTTGTGAATGTTACATTGAAAAATAAATTCCTTAAAACTGAAAATATAAGGTATTGGAACATTTGCTGATTTTTCTAAAGGAAATATTTTCCAGCACATTTCCAGTTTCCTATTTATGAGTAATGTTCCTGTTTGTTCTTTCTGCGTGGGATTGATATATTAATGGAAGGTAGAAGATTATGACTTTCACTTTTGACTATACAGCCTGTAAAATTAACTTCAGTGGCTTTGACAGGGAGATCCCAAGATTGATGTTATTTTATGTAGTCTGAAAAGCAAGACAAAGAATTGCTGGAACCTCTGAAGTCCTAGAGGCCTACATCAAAGAGAATAAAACATGTAACCCTCTGCATGCATAGAGCCATTACAAACTGATGAACAGTAAGCTACAAGATATGATACCATCACTAAATAACAATTGTATTTGTACCACAAATGATCACCTAGATGAAAGAACTACTGATTGTCCTAATACAAATGGTGTAACTCTGATCTTTTTCATAGGATTTAAAGTCACCCTTATGGAACTGGAAGTCCTTGTAGACACAGCTGTGATGAGAACACAGATGCAGACGAGCATAAGAAAAGCAACAGGAAGAAATGGGAGTCCTCAGCAAGCCATCAAGGCGCCAGTGGTGGTGGCAACCAGCCCAGGTGGGACGCCCGAGTGAACCACCAAGGCCCTGGCAGTGGGAGCTCACACACTCAGCTGGACCAACATAGATGGGGGCACACACACCCAAGCAGTTGGTAAGTTAGGTGAACCAACTTTGTGCTATGGTACACAGACACATAGAAAAGAAGTGGGAAGGTGGGGCTGCCATTTTTTATCGAAGGGCTCAGGGAGAACTCCAGTGACAGAACACCAACGCAAGGCCACATATCCAGAAGCCAAGATTAGCCCTACGCTCAGCATAAATCCCACTGCAAAGTTTGGAGTACACAACACATTTCTGGGATCCAACTTGAACCTACCACAAAACTGGGGCCACCAGAGGAACTTTACCACATTTAGTTTTCTATATTGGTTTTATTCGTTTTCCTTTTTCTTTCCAGTTTGGGTCTTTTTTGTTTAGCTTAGTTTTGTCTTGTTTTGTTTTTACGGCTATTTTTGTTTTCTGTTCTTTCTCTCTTTTTTCTTTTGCTTTCATGGCTTAGATTTATTACCTTCCTTTTTCTTTTTTTTTCTTTTTTCTTTTTTTCTTTTTGAGACAGGGGCTTCCTATGCAGTTCAGGCTGTTCTGGAACTCACTTTGTAGCACAGACTGGCCTCAAACTCACAATGATCCTTCTGCCTCAGCTTCCCAAGTGCCGGGATTACAGGCACACACCCCCCCATGCCGTTTACCTTCATTTTTGTTTTCTTCTACTCGTCCTTTCTCTCTTTCCCCAACTATTTTGACTGATTTTATGATACTTTTGTGTGAGTAGACCTTGTCTCTTCCTGGTTCACTTCAATACTCCTCTGCTTGCTTTTCCACTCTTTCCCTCCAGTGTCCTGCTGTTTCCCGTAACTTGGGCGATCTTCTGCCCTCCAGTCTTGCTTCTGCTATACTGGCCCTCATTCATCTCTGTCTTGCCCCCATCCCTGTTAATCACTCCCCCACACTACAGGATAGAATTACTGCACTAAGGGGAAAATCACTGCATACAAGTCCCTTGTATATGCTTGATTCTTTTATGTAACTATAGAGTTTGCTCCTGTGGTTAAATATAGCAGGTTAATATTTACCAGAGCCAGGCTGTGCTCAAGACTATTGTCATTGCTAACTGTGCTACTTTAGCCAGAACATCATACCTGTTACAGTCAGTTTTTCTCCCCTGTATGACAACACTGTGATTTTATGGGGTCATTACCTTCACCACAGTCCAGTGCCAAAGAACTGGGCACTGAGCCAAATAGATAACAACTTCTCACCCTGAATACATTGGGAAGGCAAATTTTGTGATAGACACAAAATCAGGAAACGCCTACATCTAGAAGACATTCCTGAGGAACAGATATTTCCTAGGGAAGCCTCAATACCAGGGATAAAGCTATTTATCATAAGAATTCTACAGACATCAACACAGAAAACAAAATAAAATAAAAACTAGAAAAGAGAAAAATGACAAGATGCAGAAGCAAAATGCAACAAAGTGCCAAAGAACCAGGGTCTGACCAAGCAGGCAGCAACTTTTCATGCCCAACAATTTGAAGACATAGGATCTTTCAACAGACTAAAAATGCAAAAACCAGTTACACCTGGAAAATACCTTAGAGAAGTAGTCATTTCCACTTTTTACTTTTTTTTTTTTGTGGTACTGGGGATCGAACTCAGGACCCTGCGCTTGCTAGGCAAGCACTTATTCTACTGAGCTATATCCCCAGCCCTAGAAGTAGTCATTTCCTAAGGGTTCTAAATACTAACAATAAAATAATCCACAATAGGCATTTTACAAGCATCACCCCAGGAATTAAACTAAGAAAAGAAAATGAGAAAACACTTAAACAAGATGCAGCCCAAGACATCTGGTTCAACAAAGACAAACCCAGGGACCAATGAAGTAAGACAGTCCAAAAGCCATCTATCTGGCCTTTCTGAAGCACAACAAAGCAATTAAATGAGACTCTAGAAAAAAAATCAAATCTGAAATAATTTCGGGTAACTGCAGAGATGGTGTCTATAATAAAAACCATACTTACTGGTTCTAGAGCAGATACAGGCAAAAAAATATATAGAGAAACATAAGAAAATTATGGAAGCTATGAATGTTCAGCATAGGAAAGAAAAGGAATCCATAAGGCAGATTCGAGTAGATATCCAGGAAGATAAAAATTCTATTAAAAGTATCTCAGCAGATTAATAAAATGTGAGAACAGAATCTCAGATCTAGAAGACAGGCTGGCAGTTAGCAATCTTAAAATAAAAGATTCATTTAAAATGGCAAGGGATCATGAAAAATCAGTACAGCAGCAGCTAACTGAGGCAAACAAGAATGATTTAAGATATATTTGAGTCTATGAAAAAGCAGGAGCTTGCACAAATGATATATTAAAAAACTGTTCATAGATGTCGTGGCATAAAACTACCTAGAGAAAAAGAATTTGACATGCAGATAAGGAGGCATGTGGAAATCCAATTATCCATAAAAAGACAATTTATAGCCAGGCATATCATAATCAGTATTCCAGAAATTCAACACAACAATAGAATCTTAAAAGCTATTAGGGAAATGAAACAAATCATCTATAAGTAAAGCCCAACAGAATCACAGCTGACTTAGCACAAACCCTCAAGTCAGGAAGAGCTTGAAGCAAAATATTTCAAATTCTAAAGGAAAACAGTCTTCAATCCAGATTGATATACACCACATCTTTCAAAACTGATGGAGGAAATAAGATACTTCTGTGACAAAGAAGAAATTTATGACCACCAAGCCAGCACTCCAAAATGTTTTGGAGGACATTCTAGAAAGAGCTAACAGGGACTACAACTCCATGAACCCCAAAGAAGGAATCCACGAGGCAAGGCAAACAATTAAACAGAGGGAAGGGAAATAGGGGGGTGAACAACAGGAATATAACATGACAAGGATAAGTCAACACATGTCAGTTGTAACTATCAGTGTTAAGGGCTTCAATTCACCCATCAAAAGACACAAACTGGCAGAATGGATGCCAACATTTCTCAAACTCTTCAGTGAAATTCAAAAGGAAGCAATTCTCCCTAACTCATTTCTGGAGGCAAATATAATTCTGATACCAAAACCAGAGAAAGACCCAACCAAAAAGAAGTACAGGCAAATGTACTTAGTGAACCTTGTGAACATAGATGCAGAGATACTCAATAAAGTACTAGCAAACAGAATTCAGCAAATCATCAAGATTATACACCATGACTGAGTGGGATTCACCCTAGGGATGCAGGGATGGTTCAATACATGCAAATCAATAAATGTAATACATCCTATCAGCAGAGCCACAGACAAAAGCCACATGATCATCTCAGTAGATGCAGAAAAAGCTTTTGATGAAGTCCAACACTTATTCATGATAAAAACTCTACAGAAAATCAGAATAGATGGTTTTACCTCAATCTGATAAAAGCCATCTATGACAAACCAACAACCAACATCATACTAAATGGATAAAAAACTGAAAGTTTTCACTTTAAAATCAGGAAGAAGACAAGGATGTCCACTGTCACCACTCCTATTCAACATAGTTCTGGAAACATTAACCAGAGCAATTAGACAAGGGAGAAATATAAAGGAATAAGGACAGGAAAGGAAGAAATGAAATTACCATTATTTGCAGATAACATGATACTCTACACAGAAGACCCAAAATACTCCTAGATTTAATAACCAAATTCAGTAGCATAGCTGGATACAAAGTCAACACTCACATCAGTAATGCTACTATACACAAACAACAAATTCACTGAGAAAGAAATGAGAGAAACCACACTGTCACAATAGCATCCAAATAAAGTGAAATACTTAAAATCAATCTAACAAAGGAAGTAAAGGATCTATACAGTGAAAATTACAGTACTCTGAAAAAACAGATCAAAGAGGATATCAGAAAATGGAAAGATTTCCCTTGCTCATGGATAAAAGAACCAACATTGTGAAAATGACCATTGCAGGCTGGTGCAACCACTGTGGAAATCCTAGTTTAAAAACTAGGATTAGCAGTCCCAATCAACCCAGCTCTTCCCCTTGTGGATATGTTCCCAGAAGAATTAAAAACATCATACTGCAGTGATATATATGTACACTCATGTTTAGAGCAGCACAATTTGTAATAGCTAATTCTTGGAAACAACTAATATGCCAATCAAGAGAGGAATGGATAAAAAGATATGGTATTTTTATACAGTGGAGTACTTACTACTCCATAATAAAGAAGGATAAATTTGAGACTTTTATAGGTAAATGGATGCAACTTCAGACCATACTCATCAGTAAAATAAATCAGACTCACATGTGTAAACATCATTTTGTCTCCCTGCTGTGAGAAACTGAAAGAGCACAATGTTCAGTAATTATTGTGAAATAGGAAGAAATTGTTCAAAAGAAAAAAGGAACTAGGATGGGGAAAGGGGAAAGGAAAGAAGCCAAGAGGGAAAAAAAATACATGATAGTTTTACTGCTCGCTTCTTTAGGTTCATTGAAAAGAAAGTTTTGTGCTCATTGCATTTGGAGAATTTTTTATGGCCATATCTTGTACTCTGAGTAACTACTTTAAAGATAACAAGACACGATGTATTAATTGTTGTTATTATGCTATTACTTTGTTATAAAATTTTGTTTTACTTTTTTGCATAAAATAAAATAAATGTATTCTAGGTATGACATAGCAGGTAGGAAATAAAGCTTGTTGCACCGTGTCACAGTAACTCTTTTCACTTTACACTGGTGCAGTGACATGAGCCACTCTAATGTTTGCAATTGTGGAATTCAAAATTGGCAGCCAAAGGCACAAGACAAGAGGTTAGAGACCTATGATTAATTATTTGCTTGTTATGTGGTTGGGAGAGGTAGTTTAGTAGTTTGTTGACTCTCAGTTTCCTGTAGTTTTTAAATGCAAGGGTGAGAATAAACTACTCTATCCTTCCCAGAGCCTTTAGAATGCTCATCTTTTGAATTTCTTGCTGTTCATCATTTGTTTCAGAAACAAATAACTATGGTATTTGTAATTATTTCATTTGCAAGTTATATAATTATTTAATTTTCTTTTTAATATGATAAACATAATTTGAAAATAAGTCTAAAGTTGAAAATAACATAAAAGCTCAATGACAAAGAATTCTTTTTCATTATCATAACCCCTTTAGTGGTGATCAAGAGTCCATTGGAAATGACATGGGAGGTTATCCTGTGACTTGGAGGAAATGCTATGTTGCTTCAGGAAGAAAAAGAAAATGCAAAATGACCACATGTTTGTTTTCACAAAAATGGCACCAAAATGTTAACAATATTAATCTCTGGTTGGTAAGGTTTTCTAAGTAAAGAACAAAAATTTGCCATGGTCCCAGCTGTTCAAGATATGGAGACAAGAGGATCACCTAAGCCTAAGAGTTCTAGGCCAGCCTGGGCAACATAGTGAGACTCTGGCTCTAAAACAAAACAAAAATATTCAAACATAAAAATAAAAATATCAGCACAGTTATCGCTGAGTTGTAGGCTGATGAATAGTGTATATATGTGTGCATTTGTATTGCATTTTGTAACATAAACAACACAAAGGCAATCAATATCTTTTTAAAGACTTTGAAGTTCCCACTTCTACTACAGCTGTGCAAAGAAGCAAACCTCTGAGTGTCCAAGCTTTGCCCACAAGGGTACTGAGCACTCTTTTCACACAGATGTAGCCCCTTCCTTTGGCTCCCTGGCTCTGTGGCTTCCCATCAAGAACCACCTTCCTTGTCACTAAGAGGATGTGATTCAGGGCTTCAGGTTAATGCACAATGAACACCTGTGCCTGGAACCCTGGGCTCAGCCCAGCCCCTAAGCCACCCCCCACTGCCTCATGCCCCGAGAGGTCCCTCCAAATTTGCCAGGAAGAATTTAGTGAAGTAGAGAGATGCTGACAGTGTAAGAAGTAAAAAAAATTTACAGAACATGACCTTATTATAAAAATAATTATTTTATAATGTATTATAGTCTTTATGCTATAATGTATTATGATCTTGTTTATTATAAAAATAATTGTATTATAATATACTATAATAATATCTGAACAGAATTCAACAAAATGTCAATTATGGTTATTTTTATGTGGTATAACTGAAATGTTCTTGTTTTTGCCTATGCCTGTCTTCTAAATTTTCTATAATAAATATTGACTGGTTTCTCATCTCACTGTAATTCCTGCCTAGTCACTATGGCAACCAGCCAATATGGCGCTGGTGGTCATGAGTTGTGCGCAGCCAGTATGGTGCCAAGCCAAAATGGCGCTGGCCACTAGAGGTCAAAGCCAATATGGTGCAAGCCTTTAAAAGTCATATGCTAGGGGCTGGGGATATAGCTCAGTGGAATAAGCGCCTGCCTAGCAAGCGCAAGGTCCTGAGTTCGATCCCCAGTACCGCAAAAAAAAAATAAATAAATAAAAATAAAAAAATAAAAGTCATACGCTCAGCGCCACCGTTCTTCCCCTGAGTCAAATGACAACTTCCTACTTCCCTTTTTGTAATATCCTGTTTCCTTTCCCACACTCCCGCCCAATCCTGGTCCGCCATGTCAGGCGGTTGGCCTCCTAATCCCTGCCTCCCGCCTGGGCCTACTTAGCTCGGGATCCCACAACAAGCCCTCAGAAATTCCACGTTTCTTTTCTTTCCCCTACTGTGGTCTTCTCCACGCCCACAATAACGGCATTTTATATTTTGCTTTACTTCTCTCTCTGCACTGGAAAAACCTATCAAATATATGTTATTTTGTAATTTCAAGTAAAATGAGTAATGGGCCAAGGATAATATCTCAGCAGCATAAGCATCTGCCTGGCAAGTGCAAGGCCCTGAGTTTGATTCCTGATACAGGAAAAAAAAAGATCAAATAAAATGAGTGAGGCTTACTTTTTCAACCTAATCAAGCCAATAATTTCAGGTATTTATAAATGGACAGCCTTGGTAAAAGAATGAATAGTTTCAAATATCCAAACTGTGACTATATTTGTTTAAATACATTTGTCTTTATGCAAAGTAGCAACAGCCTTGGTACCCTCCTCCATCTTCTGAGGTCATGCACCCCAGCTGCTAAGGCCCTCTACAAGGACCTCAGTGCCTAGCTTGGTTGATGTGTAAAACCCCAGTTTTATGTACCCCAGATCAGTGCATGTTTTGTAGCCCACGTCAGTTGGCAGGATGCCTTTGAAAAACATCCTGCACCACAGGGGGCCCTCAGGTGTCTAGGGTTCAGTACAGTTAGGCCTTTGTCTGAATTGCTTTGAAAAGTTCTTTGCCCTGGATCTCTATCAGAACCAGGCATGACCACAGGCCAGAAGAGACTATCTGTGGTTTGTAAATCTCTGGGGCATCCTTTCTAGAAATGTGGCTGTCTAACATACATTAGGTGCAGCCTTAAAAACATGTGCCCTACATGCCCCTGAAGTGAGAGTCAAACTTTCATTCCCACACTGTAGGTCTTGCATCCATTTTTGTCCAGGGTGAACAGGTCCTGAGAACAAGATACCCGCAGATGAATAGAAAAGTAAGAGGAAAAAGAGACGAAATTCTGGGATCAGGGGCCCTGCAGCCGTTTGTATTGCAGCCTTGAATAACATTTTCAGTAACCTTTTATTGAGAAAGAACAAAGGAGGCAACTGGGCTAGTGGGAGGATGTCAACCGTTTTAGCAGGGACAATACAACTCAATTATCATAGGCCTGAGACTTGACCAGTTAGCCAGCACGTTACCATTCCTTCCCGAATATCACAGCAAAGCACTTAGTGTTGACCCTGGGGCTTACAATGCTTTTGCTAGACTTCCTCCAGGACCCAACAATCAAGGCCTGGTCAGGCCTGAGGCAATGCATTGAAAGAGTAACTAAAGAATGTCCTTCTCCACACCACACAAATAAACAAATGCCTGGATTTAGAGACCAAACCTTCGTTTCTTGACCTGGGTACTGGTTTTGGGTCTCTTTTTCCGAAGTGTGCTGGTACAAGAAGACTGCAGAGCCAGCCAGCCGTGAAACGTAACAGCACCTCATGCACATTTATTCTTATTTGAAAGGCGATCAAGTGCTCAGCATCTGTTGCAGTGACCCCTGCTGTAAAGCTAGGTTGGTTTACCATCCTTTCTCAGATATAGAAGCTGAGGCTTAAAGAGAGTGAGTTACTCAGCGGAGGTCACAGCACCATGACACTGTAGAGTGAAATTTGACTCTAGCTGGTGGTCAGGTTGTCCCCCTGTAGCACCACTAGTGGCTGGCGTGGTCTCAGGTAAGCCACCCACTGTGACAAGTATGACTCCTAGGAGGGCCCAACCAGGGCCAAGAATTAGGTGTACATGTATTTCTTTTCTTTTCTTTTCTTTTCTTTTCTTTTCTTTTCTTTTCTTTTCTTTTCTTTTCTTTTCTTTTCTTTTCTTTTCTTTTCTTTTCTTTCTTTCTTTCTTTCTTTCTTTTTCTTTCTTTCTTTCTTTCTTTCTTTTTCTTTTTTTTTCTGAGACAGGATCTCACTATGTACTTCAGGTTAGACTTGGACTTACTCTGTAGCCCAGGCTGGTCTCAAACTCCTGCTGATCCTCCTGCCTCAGCCTCCTGAGTGCTGGGATTACAGGTGTGTGCCACCATGCCTGGCCTACACAGTATTTCTGTTTGGACACTTCAGGACATTTTGGACATTTCAGCATTTTCCATGAAAATTCCACTCTAGCCTGTGTCAGGAGGTTTAGCATCTCAGTCCTGTCCTACCAAAATCCAGCTGGAGCCACCCCAGAAGGACTACGCCCTCCTGAGATGAGAATCACTTTGGGAACCTAAGAACCTCATATGTAAGGGCACCAATGCTTACACTGCTAATAGATGGCAACTCAGAACAATAATAAGATCTGTAGGAAGGTAATTAGAGGGACAGGGCAGATAATATGAACTAGACTGACCAGGGCAGACTCAGAATACTCAAAAGACAGAGCTGATGGCTGATGTAATCAGCAAGCATCAAATAGGCTGGCTGCTGAGATAAATGAATTACAAGCATACTGAGTGCTGTGTGATTTTATTACAATGGGAAAAGCGAGTGTCTACGTCTTTGACAGAGTGTTTTTCTCCCAGTTGGCAGTGGTGGGCTCTAGTGTCCCAGACCCTCGTTAATGTTCAGTTCTTTCTAACTGGCAGAGGAGCCGGAGATGATACTAATGGATCCTGACAGAGGCAGTAGTGTCAGGTGCTATAAAGGAGAAAACCGCAGCAGTGACCTTTCAGAAGAGAGGCAGACAAGAAACAGAGGCTCATGGTTCCCCACCTCCATGGAAATAAATACTTTCTTTTACTGGTGCACAATGCTTTTCCACAGATATCATCTTCAAGGGCCATTTTCTCCTGGATGTTGTTCACAGATGAATGAGGTTTCCTATTTGACCAGGAGAAAAGACGGTGTGCTGGATGCTTTGGGGGGACTCCTCCCACAAATGCAACCTATCCGTGTCCTCAGCAAGCCATGGGAGCTGCCTGGGCAGCTGGTGAAAGGAGCTTTGTGCTGTGTGGCTTTCCCACCGCCGTCCTCACTGGCTCTCAGACAGCTGGGCTCAGGGGCCCTTCATTCTCCCTCACTGGCATTTGGTCTGCCATTGGCTTTTCCCTGAGTAACAGCTACACTGCCAGGGCAGCCCTTGTCTCATTCTACCCAAGCTGCTAGATGGTATCTTTCTCTTTAATGAGCCCAGGAAGAAAAGATTCAGAAATTTAAGTAGTCTGTTCTCACACAGAGGACGCAGTTACTTTTACCATCAGACTTAAGCAGCACTTTTCAGGTTTCTACCAGAGGGACTGTATGATTTTCAAGAACTATTTGGGTTCCACTTTCATTTCTGAACACCCTTGAGTCCTCTGGGGCTGTGTGAAGGCCTACTTTACACCAGGAGGAGACACCAGGGTCTCACAGTTCTTTTCTTAACTATGCATCGTGTTTCTTAAGATTTCTAAGATAGAACTCTAACTCATAAGAAATCAAATTTATCCAGAAAAAAACAATTAGAGCTCACTACAAATCTCTCTCCAACAATCTATAGTCTTGAAAAATCTCTAATAGCTATTTATACCTGATTCAGATGATTCACCAGAAGTAAATCATCTTATCTTCTGTATTGTTAAATTTTCTCCATGTGAAAACCTACATGAAACATTCCTTCCTGAACTTAGAGCTTGGATGTTTTTCCCCTCTTCTAGTGGATACTTCTAAACTATATACAAAGAATAGCTTAATATAAATAATTTTCTGCCATAACACTTCTGTCGCCCTTTAACTTCTTGTTTCTCAAATCTTTTTCTCTTGTTTTAGTGGTTTTGCTGTCTTATTGATAGGGATACTTTAATGTAAGTTAAAATGTAAGATATTTTAATGTTGCTTTGGCTGTAAGTAGGACATGAATATAGTGGTTAAGATTTTTTAAATCTTAAATTATTTCTAGTATATTTGGTTACTAAAGCCTTCTGGCTAAATTACGTCAGAAAGCTGCGGGTTCCAGTGCGACAGTGAAACATCCCCATCATTCTCACATACGTCCCGCCTCCCGAAGGGGAGGGGGTGAGCTGGTCTAACATGGACCCATTTCATGGATCTGATGGATTGTCCCTTTTCCCAAATCTGTTTCCATTTCATTGCAGCTATCTGTCTATAGAGTAGAAAGTCACCTTTATAAATGAGAAGATTTTAAAGTTTGCAGGAAAAAATTTAACACCTAAAAGACCCCAAAAATCACTTCTTACTGGCTTTCATTGAAAACTAAGATGTCACCATTAGACAGGTATCATTTTACTTAGATATTTGTCTCATTTGAAAATTTAGAGGCAGCATTAATGTAAACCAGCTGTAAGGGTTTTTTTCTTTCCTTTGTTTAATAAGGCTGGCTAGGGGTTTATCAATTTTATTTATTTTTTCAAAGAACCAACTCTTTGATTCATTAATTCTTTGTAAATTTTTAGTCTCCACTGGGCTTTTGGTTTGACTTGCTCTTCTTTTTCTAGAAGTGTGAGGTGCAGCATCAGATTGTTGATTTGTGCTCGTTCCGTTCTCCTGAGGTGGGAATCACATCCCCATGTTACTGAGTTACAGGATTCCTTTGCTGAGATCACAGTTTGATAGAAGGGAAGAGATAAAAAGGGTACACATGGGAAACCCACAGGGAGGGAACATGGAAGGGAAGGAGGAGGGAAGTACAGATATTAAAAGATGAGACAGGATAACACAGCATACAATCCCTTGATTACAGCACAATCTTGCCAACAATGAGCCTGTGTGATACTGGTGTTCCTCCCAAGAAACCCCTCCCTGCAAGTGGGAGAGATCACTGGATCTACATCTGGGCGGATGGTTAGCTTTGGGGGCCCAAATTCTACAATAAGAAAAACTGACAAGTATCTGTCTGGGATCATCTCAGTTCTCAGGAGCTGAATCATGAATGAGAATGGGCTGCTCCCTTTGAAAAGAAATATGTTTTTTAAATGGAGACACATCCCGGTGTACAACCAAGTCCTGCCGAAAAAACAACTAGCCAGGAGGAGAATGTCATGTAAAGTTATATTTCTTTCTTCTTTTGCAAGCATTACATCTTATGGAGCACTGACCTCTCTGTCAGTTTGCAAACAAAGAGAGAATGTTTCACCCTGAGGCCATGTGGCAATAGTAATTAGGTTGATAGGATTTGGTTTGAACTCCAGAGCAATACTGCTTAATAGGACAAGTGTGGGTTTCTTCCAGATGAACTATGTTTCCACAGTCCCGCGAATGGAAAATTGTTTCCTGGAGGAAGAAAAAAACACCCAGCATTTTTCAGCAATAGCTGAAGCAGTTCCTTATAAGACAGTTTCATTCCCACCAGGCCAGTTTACGTACTTAGTGGGAGAAATGCTCAACTATTAAAAAAGGGCACTTTTAAAGAGTAAGGGGTCTCCTTTAAAAAACACACCTGCATAAACTTTAATTCACTTGACAGAAATATGGTCTCCTCACAATTAAATCTGGATTAGAAGTGTAAAATTTCAAGAACATGCGTCTGAGCTTTCTGTCACTGTGACAAAACACCCGAGAAATCAACTTAAATGAACAAAACCTCATGACTTCGGTTTTCAGTCCATAGTCAGCTGGATCTGGGTAGAGTATCCCCTTCAAAGCCCCAGCCCCAGTGACCCACCTCCCGCTCTCAACTAGGCTGCACCTCCTCAGGGGGCTGCCAGCTGCCAGGAATGCCATTAGTTAGGAACCCAGTCTTAAGCACATGGCTTTGAGGGACAGCTCAGACCCAAACTATGACAATGAATGAAGAGGACAGTCCTACAAATAAATACAAACTTCAATGGCACATCAAAAACGAAAAAGTTAGTAGCTTTTCCTTGTTTTTTCTTCCCACCTCCCAGCATCTTGCTGTATTTTCCAGGATTATATTGAAGCCTGGGATCAAACGCTTTCCCACTGCAGCCTTCCAAGTAGCTGGGACTACGGGCTGGGTCTCAAGCCCAGTCAGCTAGCTTTCACATTTAATTTAAAATCAACTTTAAAATATTTAAAATTAATTGAAAAGGCCATCATTCTTCAATTACTATATATATGAGATATATGGAAACAGTCTCCCTCTTCTTCCTCCCTGGTAGAAGCATGATACTGTTTGCATATTAACACATTCCCCATGTGACTATGGAGCAAACTCTACCTGGTCTAAACCACAGTGGGCAATATGTTCCCCTCAGCAGTAATTAACTTAGGAGTGGCACATGGCTCAGATCTGGCCAATGAGACATGAGAGGGTGTCCTCTGGGGTTTGGGGTGAGGACAACTCTGTCCTCTCAAAAGAAGAAATTGTAAAATTCCATTCTTGTACTTCTTTGTGTCTGCAAAAGATGTTTTGAGGCAATGTGGGGAGAAGGTTCATCCCTATCGGGAGGCTAAAATTAACAAAACAGAAAGAACATTTTTAAAAATTTAATTTAATTTTAAAGAGAATTTTAAAAAAAGAACAATAGCAAAATGCCAACAACATACACAAAAACAAGGCAAGGCAAAAACAATAAGAATGAGACAGAGTTTCAGAACAAAATGATAGAGATTAACAGTGTTTGTTATATCGCATATTTTTATCTTCACTGGAGTTGGTCAGATTACCAGATATAAGAATGCAAGATTAATCAAGCCATTAAAGAGAATAAAAAATAAAAACAAAAAATTATAAATGATGCAGAGTTTCAGCAAACAAGATGATAGGAATTCAACAATGGTTGTTATGTTGCATATTGTTGTCTTCAAATTAGTTGTTCAGATGACCAGATAGAAGCATGCAAAATTGGTCAAAAAATAAGTAAATAAAGCATTAACTGTTCCTTTCAATAAACCATTAGACATCAGCAGTACAGTTATCCCAGCCCTCCTTCTCTATACATATATATATATATATATTTTCCCTTCCTTCCTTCTGTCCTTTTCTCCTCTCCCTCATCCCTGTTGTTTCCTCTTTTGAGCAATTTCTTTCCCTTTCCTAACATCTATTGCATGTTTTGGGTTCCGCTTACTCTTTCATGTTCTTACACTAATGAGACAACACCATGTCTACATATGTGGTCCAATTTATTTCACTTATGTGTATGGTCTCTATTTGTACCCATTTACCTACAAAAACCTCAAGCTTATCCTTCTTTATAGCTGAGTAATACTCCATTGTATAAAATACCACATCTTTTTTATCTATTCCTCAGTTCAGAAAGAACACATTTGATCATATCAGTGAAGTAATCTGATCTGGAACATGAGGGCCTGAAATATCCAGACATATGTATCACTTGGAACTGAAGTCATTCCTAAGGGTATATCATCCACACCCATAAATATTTTGGTGGTTGCTTTAGTGAAACGACAATGCAGTGCAGTCCAGTGTTAATAATCTGTGCTCTAATCAATAGCTCCTTAAGAATCTCTCTTCACTAAACAATGGAGAGGAGGAATTTGCAGAATATTTTTACTTTTGTGTTTAATTTACTCATTTGTTGATTTATAGTGTATGACTAATGGACCAGACAAAAATAAAAATTTAAATTACTCTATCTATGTACACTAAAGTTATGTTCTTAAGGTAGATGAATAAAGAAATGAAATTGTACATTTTAATAGCAATTGTTAGATGGATGATGAAATACACAGACTTGAGTATTGCACTAGAAAAAACCTAAATGTTAATTGAATTGATTTATCTATAGCCAAAAGGAAATCTTGGTTAGGCGTGGAGAGTGGACAAACAGAATAGCGACTGTTTTGTTATTTGATTAATTCCTGTTGGGTACACTTGGTCCTGACTTCACAATCTCTTCTTCACACGCCCAGTAAAATTCATACGCACTTCCCTTTGTTTCAGAATTATCTGCCTTCAACTGCCAGGGAAAGTTGTTTATGTTTCTTGGGAATTAAGCTTCAAGGTCACTTCCTACCATTAATTCCATGTCAGCAAGTGTTACTTGGGATATTTCCTGTTCCTACTCTCAATAGTGCTGAGGAAGAGAAATCGTCAGTGGTCTTATATTTTTAACTCTCCCTAGTAGTCTTCAAATATGTGCTGCTACACAGTTCATTTCCTTTAACTGACTGGGTAGAAAACTGTCAGCATACTTTCTCCGGGCTGAATCTAAGGTACTGCCTGCTGACACTGTCTGTAGAATGTGCAGGTCTTTGGAAATCAGCTACCTTAGGTCTTTGGAAATCAGCTCAGTTGAGTAAAGATTGCTTAGAAATCAAGGCAAGTAAACACTAAGTATGAAGCCAATGTAGCTACTATGAGCTGCATATTATAAAACAATTGTTTTGGTTATTTTTATTAACTGAAGTTAATAGACACTTTGCAATTGAAAACATTCAATTAAGTAAAAAAAGTTTTTATTCATTGGTAGTTTTGTAGAGAAGGAATAATCTATTGGTAGAATGATCATTTTCATTTTCTGATTAGATCTGCCACGATCAAAAAGTGAAAGGTTATTTAATTTTTTTTTGGTAAGCACATGCTAAATTATAGACAGCTTTAAATACCTGATCAGTATGACATTTCTGCTAAAAAGAAAAATCTTTAAAAATATGATCTTTTCAGATGGAAATCTGCTCTTCTCTAAAAGTGCTAAGCATGTCTTAAGAGTACATGAGTGCCCTGTGGAATGAGAAATTAGCTATTGTGTTTCACTTTCATCCAAATCTTATTTTTTAAAACACAAAATCAAGCTAATTCTTTAGTCTACTTATGTGAAGACTCATATGAAGAAGACTACATAATATCAAAGAGGAATATAGAAAAAGACTTTTAACAAGTTATGACTTCCTGGCCTTTTGGCTAAGATCAAGTGTAACAAATGGACGAAAACATTGTTTCTGAGAGGGAATTTTTCCAAACAAAATTTGACAAAATATTTGTTTATCTATTTTGCTGCAAAATAGATTGGGGAGGGGACTCCAGAGAGCTGAAAATCTGCCTAGTGGCTGGAGGGAGAGTTAGGGAGAAGCCCTGATGCCAGGAGATATGGGAGCCCCTGAGAGACTGCCAGGCTCCATGGCCTTAGTCGTGCTTAAGGGTGAGGTACTCGCCCAGCCCAGCGTGGGGGCCCGCCAGCCTGCGGAGGTTGGTGAGGTGGTCACCTGTCTTCTTGATGAGCTTCCTCATCTAGAAAGTGGTTCTCCAGGAAATCACAGATATGGGCTCTGTCTTGGCAGAGCCCAAAGCATGAAGATGCAGAAGAGGTTGATTCAGGTTTTTCTCCAGGGCCAGCACAGCTTCCACGGCCTCTAGGGTTTTACCCCACTCATCTTCGGAAGGTTTCTGCATGTCTTGGAAGAGAGCGTGGCCGCTGCGCTGGTTTTGCATCTTCATGAGATGATCAGCGCCCTCACGTTTCTCCTCTTTGCCAGCTTGTGCAAGAAATGGTCCGCGCCTGCCAGAGCCCCACTGGCACGGTCGAAGTAGTTGCCCAGAGAGAGGTAGGTGCGGGAGGCCCTCAGGTGCATGTTCACCAAGCAGTTGATGGCAGCAGCCTCCACCTCGGTTGAATAATTCTTACCGATATAAGAGGTCATGGTGGGTCGGCAATGAGGAGTTACCCACAAAAGAACAGTGTTGTCGGGTCCCGGAAGGAGCTAGGCTAGAAGATGGTCCCGAAATATGTACCTGGAAGGTGGGTGGACCCTAAAAGAGGGGGTCCCCGGATCTGTTCCGTCAAAACACTGTTGAAGCAAGAAACGTCTGCGGGACCTCCGGACACGCCGTTGAAAAATAAATTTTAAATTAACAAAAACTCTAAACTGCCACAAACAGCTAGGCAAATACCAAAAAAATAGTAAAAAGAAGGCAGACTTACCCTAATATATAATGAGGCATACTAAAAAGTCACAGTAGTTCAAACGGTATAGTAAGATACAACAAAAAACGTAAGTCAATTCAAAGCAGAAGCCAGCACTCTATAAATGCAGAATCATTCCTAAACCAGCCTACACATCACATGACAAGAGAAACTCAAGATGTGAGAGGCTGGGTGTGCAACGTTACACTAAGTCCATGGGAGAAACGCTAAAAAAGTATCTCACATGGGAGGGTAGGCTCTTCTCTGGGCATAAAAGCAGAATATGTAAAGAAAAAAATATGATGTGTGTGACTGCATAAAATATCAATCTCCCTATTTCAAAAGAATTCTGAACAAAATATGAAAGGAAATAACTGTAAAATTTTTATCTTGATAAGATAAATTAAGATAAATGGGGTTAATGTGTTTAATAAGAGACCTTTCAAATAAATCAGCATGAATTCAGTGTCTCCCTTCACCACAGTAATGGGCAATTCACCAAAGAAAATTACATTTAGGGCCATAACTGTGCAAAAGTTGCTCTATAATATCCAAACAAATACAAATTGAAACAACAATAATATATATTTATATAAATCCATCTGATATTCAGAGTTGAGTGTACAGCTGTTAAATGTAATAATATCCAGCTACTAAAACTTGTTTCCCTTGAGTTAAAAATGGAAATACTAGTGATATATTTTCATTGCAACAGTATATTACAAAGTAGTTTATGTTGCATCTTCATAATTATTCAGAAATATGTGCTTATATGCAAACATATAAAAGAAAAAGCCTTGGATAATCTCCAGGTCATGAGATGCTAAGCTTTTTAAAATTTTTTATGCATTTCTGTATCTGTCTTTTATTTTATCAGTCAAAACTCAGAAGCAATCAATCCATGTCCCACGTGGAGCCTGTCTTCTGGGTCTTTCCTGTCTGCATGCCCTGTCCCAGCAGCACCCACTGGAGGATATTGGCCTTTGACTACTGGTTTTCATAATCTAGGCTGGTCTGAGAACCCAGGTCTCTGTTTCCAAACTTCTCCCTGGCTTCAACCTCTACTGGCTTTGTGTCCCTCCCTGAGCATATACACTGAGAGCTAATCAGAGCTTTTTAGTAAAATGTCAGATTTGTTAAATGTATGAAAACTAGGCAGCCAACATCCAGTTATAGCATCTTCGGTCTCTCTGTACATGATCAACATGGAACTTTACCCAGTTAAGCTGGTATCATTTCTGCATTGAAAAAAATGCTTTTACTTGGACCTTTTTGAAATAAACCATACAATTGGTTTTATGTGCTTATATGGCAAAGCTATTCCCTGTGACCGTGTGACAAGGGTAAGCGTAAAATCTAGTTAAGAGCTCTTGCCAAAACATGAATCAGTTGCAGCATAATATTCTGAATGCTGTTGTTTTTTTCCATTCCCTAATATTTCCTCACATCATTGCCAAAATAGTTACTCATAATTAAGCAGAGTGGAAGATCAAGCCCTCTCAGGAAATGCACTTGGCAAGCACCCCAAGCTCTTCATTGTCTTTCATGCAGAACAATTACATCAGTTCCTTCCATTTTCAGAGAAAGATTTTGCTGAGCAAGAGGTGAAAACCAAAGGAAGAAAGCAGCTTATTTACATATTCCTAATCAGGTCAATGTCTAGTCTTTTTTATGGGAAGAGGAACTGTCTTGAGGGTGATCATTTTAAAAACCTGTTTTAACTGCTCCGTAGATCCATACCACACTGGTCACAATCTCCCCTCGTGGGTTACTTATGTCTGCTGCAAAGCCTCCAAGTCCCCATGAAAGTTCAGCCAGTACGCGTGAAGTATTCCAGTCTAGAAGCTTCAAGAGAACTGAAGTGCCATCCATGCTGCTGTTTGAAAGGTTAAAGATGTATGATCGTTCCTATAGGACATCTTCTATTTACTCAGTAGATTCATTCCAAATCCTAATGCAGAAAGATTTTGAGTCTAGATTTGTGCACTGACACTAGGTAAATTAAGAGATATCTTGTGAGTTGTTTGGTCTCAGTTCATCTGAATGACGAAAGATCATAACCAAATCAACTACATCTTGATGGCCAGTGCTCCATCAGCATAAAGACAGGCCAGCAGAGTCAGGTGCTGAACCAGCCTCAGGGGCTACAGAGGTCATCCTCCACACCAGGTTCTCACCGTTTACCTGACCACCCCAGACAGAGCCTTCCTTTTCTGCTTCTGTACCAGTTCTTGGGGTCTTAGGACTTAGGTTCCCTAGGACAGGACAGTTTGGATAGAGGGGCAATTTTCACAAACTAAAGAAGTAGCAGAGATTTGCAGAATCTAATATTTGTGTCTCTCAGTGACATCAGATGAGAACCGCTACCTCCATGGGAGTATCTCGGCCACTTTGGATTCTACGAGGAATGCCCATTGTATAACATAATTCCCTCCTCCACGGAGCTGGGGTAAGGTATCCATGAAATAGAGAAAACAGAGGTGCTAGGATACAAGGGCACAAGCCCATGATGTTTTGCTCCAGGCAAGGAGGAGGGGCGATAGCTCCAAGCTGCTCGTTCCTCTACAGAATAAATCCTTGGGATGTGTCCCACACCAGAATATTTTCATATGTCAGTTCCTAGAGGGGAAGAGTTCAGCCCCAGTCAGATACTTAAATACGGTTCTCTATACAAACCCACAAATTTTAGAGACGAATTGGACCTCTCAACCCTGCAGCTGACACAAAGCATGGCCCTCACACTCTCTTACAGCTGAGAATAATAGTCTTTGAAATCTGGAGATGTGAACAAGCCTGACAAATTCCTAGGGAATTTAAGGGAGGATTTACCCAAGCCAAGGCAGAGGCTGGTCACCCTCTCAGGCTGGCGAGGGCCATGGTTGTTCTCTCTCCCTACACAGGGCTACTCTATGTGCCAACACTGATCCAGTACTCAGAAAGGTCTAGCCGGGAGAACTCAGGGAAAACGCCCCGGTAAAGAAGCAAGGATGTAATTTCAACACTAATAATGAAAGCAGCACCATATAAGGCAGGAGTCTCTTGTTTACAGCTGACAGACACTGAGCTCAACAGAGAGTTTGTAACTTAAGCCAAAAGGGAAATTTATCAGCTTACATAAATAGGCCAGAGGTTTTTTTTTTTTTAAAAAAAGGCTTGGGCACATCTAGATTCTGAGGCTCCCATGACATCTCTGGGTCACCTTGTAGTTCTTTTTTCCTTCTTTCCGTTGGCTTAATTCTGCAGACCAGCTGTCCCAGGGACAAGGGAGATGGTCCTTGCAAAGGTGCTGTACTTGCTTTTGTTCTGTAGCATCTGGAACTCCTCTCTCTGTCTCAGGAACCTCCCACCTCCTAAATCGTGGGGGAGTGTGTGCCCTCACAGGATAGAAGCTGAAAATGTCAGGTGTTCGACTTCTCAAATATCTTTGCAGCTTAGGAGAAAGCATGTGACACAGCCTTTCTAAATTTGAAATTACAAGGAAATAAAAAGAAGAAGAAAAACACAACCTTCTCCCTAGAGAGCTCACTTTCCCGGAGTGGTGGCAGCAGCCATGCGGTGCTCTTGTACAGCACCTGTACTCAGTGCCAGCTCTGGGGGCCGCACAGCCCCATGGGCAGCCCATGAGGCTGCGGTGTCTGCGCCATCATTCAGCACCATACTCCCGGCATTTACACACACATTCTCCAGCCATCCCAGGTGCCCTGTCTATCTGCTACTCAGTAACATTTTAACTCATTTATTTTCTGCTTAAATGGACCGGAGTGGATTTCTGCAGCCCACAGTTAAGAACTTGACTAAAAATAGCTGCCCTAGACCACACCCTCCACACTTAGCAACCCTAACTGGAAAAGAACCCCTGGTGTCCAGTGTGTACATCAATCTACATAAGGATTCGTATTCGTCTTTGAGGGTCAGCTGTTTGCTGAGCGCACCCTTACTCTTACTCCACACATTGCTAGAGGAACGGGACTTCACTTTTAGCCCAGACTGTGTGAACTGCCCATTTTTAGCCCAGACTGTGTGAACTGCCCATTTCTGTGGCGCACATGGAAGACTCTCTTATTGAATAGAGAACGTGGTGTTTCCCCCAAAAAACAGGTGTATATGATAAGCATGTTCTTGATAGAATAGTCCTCATTACTTGCCACTCTTTTGAAGCCTATAAAAGCCTACAAATATTTTCTGACAGATATTGCAAATGGAAAAGATAAGTCTTGTCCATTGGCTCCACTTTCCCAGTAGACTAAATTAGGATATATTAAAGTGAAGAGACCAGGAAATAATACAGAAAGAATTTTGTGTTCAGTGAGATTTATATTAAAAAAATAAGATAAACTGTGTTTTCTTGTCTCCAACCCTTGGAAAGTTTGTAGAAAAGATTGTTCAGTAATAGCTAGGAAACAACTGCTTCTGTACAAAATCGCAACTCCGTTCTCTTCTAGTTGTTTACACATTTCTGGTCACCTGGATTTTGGTGAGACCCTTCAGGATTCTGCGGAAAGATAATTTTCCGGCTGAGGGATTTCCGGAACCCAGTCTTTGCTGAAGAAAATGAGTAGCATCAGGCAGCACAATCTCATCGTGCCCCAGAGAGCAGGAAATCTCCCCATGCCGGAGAGAAGTCTTAAATGATGCTAAAACTCTTGGGACCTGTGGGCTCAACCAGAAGCAGAATCCAGTTTCCGAAAACAGCAGCAAGTCAAAGCTAAGGGAACACCACAGAATGCTGTAGACTGAGGAAGGGAACATGTATGAAGTTGTATCAGGATCAGCAAAACCCTTATAAGTAGCAACATCTACATACTTAATTCCTACAGAAAGAACCTATCCGTGGTATTTTTTGTTTGACCCTGCAGATCTGCTCTCCGTGCTTCTTGAGCCTGCTGTCTGATCGCGTAGACGGCACCAGTCAGCGCCAGTGCTCCTGTTTCCCGCAGAGCTAGACACTAGCAGGAGACAGAAGAGGGGGAGGAAAGTGAGGCTGAGATTGAACTTCCTTGTTTTCCCTTTGGCCAAATAGTAGCTTCCACAGGCAATCTTCTCTGTATTTCTACTCTCTCCAGGCTCTGCTCACTGCCTCTTCTCTTTGCTCTTTTAGGATGAGGGTGTGGCCACTGTCTAAGGAATGGTGCCGTCACAGTACCCTCCCTGTACTGTAATAATCACCTTCCTTAGGCACATCCCTCGAGCATTCCATCAGATCCCTCATAACAAATGTAAAATCAAAATGTTTTCTGACAGACTTAGTGATCGACCACGTGTAACTTGAGGTAGACACGTAGGAAAGTAAAGGTCAAATTTAAAGGCAAGGAGTGAGACAGGTGCATGAACAATAGAACTCCCAAACAGCCAAATTAGAATTTCAGTAGCACTTTTAATAGTTGAGCCCAACGACCCTCACTCACGCCTCTGTTTCAAGGCTGAGAAGTGAGAGCCCCGAGCCCCGAGCAGGGCTTATAAAGACAAAAACCCACAAAAACCACAATGAATACAGGGGTGTAGCAGGTACGTTATGCTTGGGTAACTGTCCTGTTTCTGGCAGGGACTGGCAATGCTCCTTGAGTTCTTTCCAAGAAAGAACAAGGAACCTTTAAACAGTAATTATGGGGGCTGGGGATATAGCTCAGTGGAATAAGCGCCTGCCTAGCAAGCGCAGGGTCCTGAGTTCGATCCCCAGTACCGCCAAAAAGAAAAAAAGAAAAAAAACCAGTAATTATGTTATTGTACATGGACTTTAGCTGTTTCAGGTGAATCCGGGGTCAAGCATGGGGTCAGTCTAGCAAGCAGCTGGGTACTCGGGCCATTACAAGGAGGAAGCAGACAGACTGCGAGTGAGGATAGAAATGTGCCACATTCAGCTCTGACATGTCCCTGTATATCTACAGTACCCTAGCGGAGCTGTCAAATATGAACGCAGGGTGGAGGGTCCCATTTAGAGATGGAGTCTTAGAGGACATTTACTCATAGGAAGTAAGAAAACCACCAGTGAGATTCCGGAAGCAACAGTAAAGTGAGAACTGAATTCTCCAGAATGTGGTACCTCATGGGTAAAAGAAAGAACTACTGATAAACAGTTAAGCAGTGGGAATAAAACATGTGGAATGATATCACTCTGGCCTTGAGGTAGAGGGCTGAAGAAGAAAGCAACTGTTTGGTTAACAGCAGTGTCCAAGAAAGGTCTCTTAAGAAGAGAGTAAAACTTACCCATTGGCTGCCATATTTGAGGAGACTAGCATAACCTTTGACAGTGCAGTTTCCAAGAAGCAGGACTGGGAGTGCCCGTTCACTGGGGCCCACAGTGAAGAGAGGCAGAATGTGGGACACGCTTTCAGGCATGGCTGAAAACAGAGGTAAGATGTGGCAGAAACCAGAGGAATAGTGGGCCAAAGGGAAGATGTCTTTTTAAAGAAAGAAATGTGAAAATCTTTATATGCAGAGGGGAGCAAACCAGGAGAGGGTGTTATGGTTTGTGTCCGCATGTGGCCCCCCAAATCCTCATGCGGTTATGGGGTGGCTTTTAGAGTTTATGACTGATTCATGATCCAATGCTGGGACTATGGGTGTGAGAGCTATACCTGCCCTAGGCAGATAGTTTGTATATGTAAGGGAGAGAAAGAAGTAGCCGGCTGCCATTCCTGCCATTTCTCCCTTCTAGCACTTGCTGCTTTGCTGTGCTCTGCCGCCATGAACTGTTGCCCTCTGCCATGTGCCACTCTGCCTCAGAACCAGCCAAGTATGGACTGAAACCTCCGCAAACTGTAAACTAAATAAACCTTTCCTTCCTTCATTTTGGGTGTTGGGTATTTTGTCTCAGCAACGACAAAAAAGTAACCAAGACAGCGGGGGACAAAGAGGCAGGCTCCTATAGGTTTGACTTGAGTGGGAGGGACCTCATCCTTCCCCTCTAGTAAAGCCGAGTGCATAAGTGGATGCATCTTTGAGAGAAATTGTGGCATTTGGTACTTCAAGGTCTTAATTTCTTGAAAAGTTAAAAAGGGTGGAAATTTGATGTGAGGAGTTGAAACAGGGTACGGGCATTGAGATTTTTAGTAGTTACAGAAGACAGAAAGGAAGAGCATTAGGAGGTACTCTGGGGCTGGTTTGACAAGGGAAGAATGCAGGACCTGTATTTTCATAATTTAAGACCCAGGAGCCAGAGTGTGTGATGTCCACAAGCAGGAGGAAAGAATTCGATAGACAAGATATGGAAGATTAATGTAGATAATGTATAGATACGTAGGCTGGAGAAGATACTGCATTTGCAAAGGCTCTTCTGCACGTTCTCCACCCTCTACCCAGAAACACATATTCATAAAAGTTAAAACTGTAAGTTTAGAAGAGGAATAGGTAGAAAAGAATGTTCTGGTACCCTCGAGCACCCAGATGTGATTAGGTACCATTGGATAGGATCTTGACTAAGACAAAATAAACTAGAAGTTAGAATGTGACACTTTGTAACTACACACAGAGCGACAAAGTACTGCACAATTGTTTTGGAGTTTGCTTGTTTTTTGTGGTGCTGGGATTGATTCCAGAGCCTCATGAATGTAAGGCGTCTACCACTGAGCTACACCCCCAAGTCTGCATACTTTAAATTTGATGTATCTCAGTGAGAGATTTCTCATTCTTTCATAAAGTAGTGTAGCGATCCATGACATTAGTGTACCATCACTTTTTAAAAGTTACCCATGTATCATAAAGTTCATGAAATTATATTTACCACACACCTCTGGTTATTGCAAGTTAGTTTAAAAAGGATTAATTAAAAGGTTACAAGTTAGTTAAAATGAGTGAGTGGAATAAAAATCTGAATCTAGGTGTTATCTGCCATCTGGTCTGTGGATCTCTGCCCAAGTCAAAATGCCTTGTCTAAATCTATTCAAATGAAACCCATCTCGTAGAGAGGAAAAGAGAGATTCTATGACTATTACTTCAAAGAGAGACACTTAGACTCTCAGGTATACTGTTTCACTTTACCCTTGAAATATTTATTTCAAGATAGCATGAGCCCATGGCATCAGTTACAAGCAAATGCAGGAGATTTTCACTGTTATTTCTATAAAATTTTTCAGTAAGAAGGAATATAAGGAGTGATTAGAACATACAGTGAATGTTTAAATTTTTAAACTATTGCTGTAAAACACATTGCCATTACCCCTTCTCCCTCGATATATTTCCCCTCATTTTGAGAACAATTGTCTCATTTTTCTTACCACTTTCTGAAGCCTTTCTTTTGTGTATCAAAGTCTTCTTTTGTGTCTTTATGAGGGGTGACAGAAATACAGTACAGTGAATGCTGCTGGCAAGTACCACCTAGTAGGAAAGCAGGCTCATAAAAACATTATGATGTCTTTATCCACTTATTCACTAGACCTGGGACCAGGCAACTACTTTTCTTCACCAAAGTCCAAATGGTCATGAAAGGTAAACATTTTGAACTAATTCAGGGCATCAAGGGAGCCACAATGATGTGACTTTTGAAAGACACTCATGATGGCGACTTTTCGAACTTCTTCTGAAAGTAGGAAGTACAGTGCAATGGGACACGCGGGTTTGAAGCAAGAGAAAGTGTTTTGAGGGGATTAATGGTAATGTGTCTTTTGAGGCGCATTTTCTAAAAACTTAAGCACTCATATTTCTTGATCACATCTCATATAACAATAGTTCTGTGTCACAGAAAACTTCACCCGCATATGCTACAAAAGTTGTCAAAACAACTTTTGCAGCAATCAGAGAAAGTTCCCAGTAATGAATTTTAGCTGGGATCTCCCCAAATAAATGAGGACCCTCCTTTTTGTGAAGGGAAGAGTATTTTGTCCTTATCAGTTAGGATGGTCCACAAGTTGTTTTTTAATGAAGCTGAATATGACAAACTGGCTCCAAATTGGAAGTCACACTTTCAGAATCTCAGCTTGTCAAATTTCAGGTGGTGGCTGATTTTCAGACCCTGAGAGCTGAATCTTAAACAATGGTACCATGCAAAGGATTTTCTTTGCCAGTCCTCTTTGCCAGAAACTAGACTTCAGCAACAGATAGGAATCTATGACCTACATGCAAATTATTCTCAATGACACAGATACTGAACAGTGAAGAGGGATACTAACAAAAGAATTGTTTGACAAGCATTAGATTTTACCACCACTAGGGCATTAAACAGGTCACACTTATCAGGGCAGGCGAAACTCACTATGTGTAATCTACACAATAGTGCCATTGACTATACAGCATGCTGATGACTAATTCCACATTTATGAGTTTTAATGCTCTAGAACTGCATTTGGAATGCTCAAGTTCTCCTTCCTATTTTTATCATTGGTTATTCCAAAATGCTTTGCTTTCATGTGAAACAAAGTTGCTGTATTATCTCTACATCCCCATAATTCTATTAGGAAAGATAAGTGGATTTGTTGTTCTTAAAGAGGGTAGGTAGCCTTATGAAAAAGTGGATACGGCTGAAGGTGAAATTGAAAACTGGGTTCACTCTTCTTACCTTCCTTCTCCGCCCACCGCCCCAGTTTCACGTGTTGAACATGATCGGGTTTGGAGAGAGGGTTTCTGGGAGGCAGTTCAGGTGAAATGAGGTCACAGGGCGGCGCTCTGGTCTGATAGGGCAGGCCTGGGAGGACTCGGAAGAGCAGCAGAAGAACCCTGCTCTGCCATTCCCTACCCTCCACCTTCCCCCACCTCCAGGTTCTCCTTGCCCTTTCTCCAAGGAAGGCCCCTGTGGGGACACAGTAAAAAAAGCACCGTCTACAACCAGGAAGAGGGTCACCAGCACCCAGCCATGCTGGCGTCCCAGTCTTAGACTTCCGGACCCCAGACTTCTGAGAGAATCAGTGTTGCTCAGACCCCAACCCGTGGCATTTTCCTGTGGTCACACAAGCTAAGGTATGGCCTGTGTGGCCCGGGGGTGAGGCGAGGAGGGGTGTGCACTGCTGCTCCACTAAAACATGCAGTTACCAGGACCATAAACTCTCAGCATTGGTAAGAAATTAAAGAGGTGGAGGATAAAGGAAAGGAAGATGCTTATTTGGAAAAGGGTAAGAAAAGGAAGACAGCTACTCTGGAAGACCAGGGATATCAGAGAGACAGATACCCCTGAGGCTTTGTCCCTGGCTCCTTTTACCTGGGACTAGAGATTTTTCTCCCTGTCCGCACACACGGGCCCCTGGAAGTTGCTGCCATCTGATTGGCTCTTTGGCTATCTTTGATCCTAGCCTGGGCACCTCTGTCTATGTTCTTTCTGGCTTTGTGGTTTCTTCCTGCCCTTTTCTGATGGATAAGTGTGTGTGTTGGGGGGGCGCTTACAGAAAGGTAGTTTACAGTTAATGGTTAAGTGAAGGGGATATGCATACATGTCAGACTAAAGTGGGAATATGTATATATGCGTACATGCGTAGGTGTGTGTGTCTTTTACATATTAAACAAGAGTCCTGAGGTGGCCGCCCTTTGTCTCCTTTGCATTATGTCGGAGGTGGAAGGGGTCTGGTTACCCCGGCCTTTAATGTTCTTGACTTCCTCTGTGCTTTGTTAACTTTTTTTGAAAAATTCCTTTCGTAATTGCATTTGTGGTGCCTTCTCTGTCTGGTTCATCTTTCCTTTTCTACCTGTCTCAATATAGAGGTAAAAGCTCCTTTTAGTAAGATTCTCTATTAATTTTAATAAAACTTAAGTGAGGTTTTTAATCCTATTCTTTTGGAATAAGGAGTCTAGTGCTTCAACCATAGTGATTCTAAAAATCTCCTGGCAGCTGCCATTTCCTCACCGTGTACCTGCACTCCCACTTCCGCAGTCCTCACGTTCCAAACCTTTCTTGATAACTTCCTCCTCTTCCCAGTTACCAGCATCTCCCCCTTCTTGGAGAAAATAGTTTATTTAGCTTATGAGGAAAGCAGCTAGATAGGAGGGAGGGCCAAGAACGAGCATTTAAATGTAACATTCCATTAAATGAACATTCCTCATACAATGTGGTCCTTCCCTCCTAAAAGGGAGTTCTGAGGGAATTATAATGCAAGATAACCAGTTCTTTCTAAGATCCTAGTTTACTGTAAACACTATCTAAAGGAACTTGGACAGGGAGCCTAAATTCCAATTGGTCATTCCTTTAGCTTCACAGGGTCACCCATAATAGGTGACCACTAAACCATTAAGCAATTCCTGGGCCCTGCTTTACCTGTAAGTGTGGAACCCCTCCTGGAAACCCTGGAGCTATTTTTCTTCCCATTATTTACAGTAAAGCTCCCTTTTTGATTCACAAGTTCATCTTCTGTGTTTGTAAGCGCCACAAAGCCCGTACTTACAGTATCATTCCCACTACTATTCCTTTAGAGAACTGTCTTCATCACGCTGTTACAACAAGTTGCCACAGACTAGGTGGCTTAAACAACATCCGTTTATTTCTCATAGTTCTGGAGGCTGCAAATCTGGGGTCAGGGTGGCAGTCTGTGTAGGTTCTGATGAGGGTCTCTGTCTTGGTTACTTTTTTTTGTTGTTGTTCAGACAAAATATCCAAAGCCCAAAATGAAGGAAGGAAAGGTTCATTTAGCTTACAGTTTGTGGACGTTTTAGTTTATACTTGGCTAGTTTAGAGGCAGAGTGGCTCAAGGCAGAGGGCAAACTGTTTAGGGCAGCAGAGCACAGCAAAAACCACCAGAGCAAAAGGGAAGAATGGCTGCAAGTAGCCTCCTTTTCTTCCCTACATTTAAACAACCTACTCCCACCCAGGGGGCATGTAGCTCTCACACAGTCTCCATGCCCTTCTCTTCCACAGGCTCAGGATGTTTATAAAGGAAGCACCCCAGCTTCCTCCTGAGTCACTCAGCTAGACCTCTAGATTCCCCAAGTTGACACAGTGTATCAACCGTAACATTCTACCCCTTGCTAACTTGGCAACTAGACAAATGTTTTTAAACCAGTTTTTAGATATAAAGACATGCTTATATTAGAATTATAACATTTTGCCCCCATATAAATGAAAATTAAACACAACATTAAAAGGCACAAAATAAACGTTATTATTTTAAAAGGCACTAATGGTGGAATATAGAGCATTGGGACCAAAGTAAGTCTAAAATTTAGCTGGGCTAATATTATGTTTTATAATTTTATATGTAGCATCTGAAGCAACTTGTGGCACATTGTAAGCTTTAAAGGGCTTGTATGAGTTTATCTCTGTGGCACTTTTGGTGGTTATAGCCTCTATGGCTTTTTTTTTTAGGCTCGCTTTGGTTTTTTTTGTAGGTTTTTTTGGCTGATTTATGTTTTTGGCTTTTTTAAACTTTTGAGGTCTCCCGTATATCTTTTGCTTTATATTTATAGCCTTATATATTGCCCTCTCAGGGGAACACTGCCTGGCCTCCCAGGCCTTTTGAAATCTGGGTGGAAGCCTCTTTAATCTCAGAACTTTTGCATTTTGTTTGCACCTAATGCCAGGGCCACGTGGATGATGTCAAGGTCTGCTGCCACCTGGAGCAGTAGCCAAACTTTTTTATTTTGGCCATAGGGGTCAAGTGCCTGGACTGTTGAGTAGACTGAATCTAATTTTGAGGAGCAAAATTTTTATGTCATTGCCATTTTGGAACCTGGTGTGGCCGCTGCTGCCGCCATTTTGGAACATGGCACTCCTTGGCTTTTTTTCTAAGGCAAGGTCTCTCACCTTTATAGTTTTGAGGCTGCAAAGGGTGGAGACTTGCTTTTTGTGATGTCCTCAGGTTATCTTTTTCATTTATTTATTTATTTATTTATAGCAATGGAGATTATCTTGGCTTTATCTTTGCAGTCTATAGTTTTACTGGAGCTTTTCTTGGGTCAAACTTACATTTTAAATTATCCTTCTGGGCTCTTTGCTCTTGATTGTCAGTATAAATCTGGCTAAAAGCCCCCAACAATAGCCATGTCACTGCCCCAACATTTGACTGTCTTTAAATTTTTTTTGCCAGATTAATCAATTTGCTGCCGCCCTTAATCTCAGTCTTAGGCAAAGTCTCTGGACACGAGTAAAATGCAGACAAACTTTTTGCCAAGCCATAACATATATTATCTGGAGTCTAACAACCAATGCAGTCTTTTTTTTTAACAGAAACCTTTTAAACCCAGTCTTTACTGGCAGGATTTTTATCAGCCTTTTGGTCTTTTAAGCTTTGACCAGAATCTCCCAGACAGAACAGCCGAAGGCGTTTTAGCTCATCCCTTTTAGGCAACATCTCTGAACCTTTTTAAACTCTTTTCACGAGCCATTTTTAAAGGCTCTTGAACGACATTGTTAGGTATAGTCACAGAAACAACCCCACTCTCGTTACCAAATTCTGTCTTGGTTACTTTTTTTTGTTGTTGAGACAAAATATCCAAAGCCCAAAATAAAGGAAGAAAAGGTTTATTTAGCTTACAGTTTGTGGAGGTTTTAGTTTATACTTGGCTGGTTTAGAGGCAGAGTGGCTCAAGGCAGAGGGCAAACTGTTTAGGGCAGCAGGGCACAACAAAAACCACCAAAACAAAACCAAAAAAAATGGCTGCAAGCAGCCTCCTTTTCTTCCCTACATTATAAACAACCTACCCCACCCAGGGGTCATAAACCTCTCACACAATCTCCACGCCCTCCTCTTCCACAGGCTCAAAATGTTTATAAAACAACCACCCCAGCTTCCTCCTAAGTCACTCAGCTAAACCTCTAAATTCCCCAAGTTAACACAATATATCAACCATAACAGTCTCTTCCAGGTTGTAAATAGACACCTTCTCCTTTGGTCCTCCCATGGTAAAAAGAGAACTGGCTAGCCTCTTCCTTTAGGAAGTAAACCACATTCCTGAGCACTCCATCTTCACGACCTGATTACTTCCTGTCTTAGCTACTTCCTCATTGCTGAGACAAAAAACCCAACATGCAAAAGGTAAAGGAGGAGACTACACGGGTCTACACTTCGACCCGTGACTACACTTCTAGAGCAGATGCGCAAGCATAAGAGGGGAAGGGATTCAAAGCGGCCTCTGCTCAGGTCAGGATGGAGGGGTCAGGCTCCTTTAACAACTCCTACTGCCTTCCTAGCTAATTTGTGGGGCACCTATTCCTCCAGTATCCAAGAGGCCTGGCAAGTCACGGAAACTGGGAGAAGGATCTTGCTGGCTCACCTCTCTGGTGCCTCTGGTACCCTCATCAGCCACGCCCTGTGTGTCTCCTTGAACACGCATCTCTTCGCTTTTGCACTGTGAGCAAAGCTTAGTGTCTTAAGATAAAACTGCCACTCACAGCCAATTCTCTCCTCAGGTCTTTCCAGATCTTGATCTGCTCTGTGATTTTGGAAAAGATGACCACGCTTGCGTTTGTGTGGGGAAGATGGCAGCAGTCGGCTCTGTCACCCAAAGCAGAGCTTCCAAGCAAAAGCAAAATGCGGCCAGATGCCTCTGTGTGCACACCAGATGGTTTGCATGAACCCTGACCGGGGAATCAGGCATGGATTTTCCTTGTTTTTTGACTTGATCCATATACATATGCGTCTCTGACCTTTTATTTTGAAACTAAATCTCTCTCCTCCTCTGTCCTCAAAACAATTTAGCATAAACTGTCATCTTAAGATTTTAGGAAAACAAAAGGCAGGAAAAGAAGTCTTTGATAACGTCTGCTTCTGACTCACTTTTTTTTTCTTCTTAATCTTTCTTTAAAACTTTTTTCTTGGTATGTATTTGCAATACATAATGAAAATATTTATCCTGCAATATTGCATCTTGAGCAGGCTCCAAAAGAACAACATGTTTGCTTTCACTTGTGGAACTGAGAAAGGGAAAATTTAGAGGGTGAGAGTAATACAATTTTAATTATTCTGGTCCACCAACAAACAATAGGTCCTGCATAGAAATACAGTGGTACCTCGGTTCACTATCATGATTTGCTCTATGATTTTGGAAAAGAGAGCCACATTTGTGTTTGTGTGGGAAAGATGACAGCTGTTGTGTTTGTCACCCAATGCAGAGTTTGCAAACAAAAACAAAATGGTGCCAGATGCTTCTGTCTGCATACCAGATTGTTTGCAAATAAAAGCGTTCATGAACTTAAGTACCACTGTGTGTGCTACAACTACAGGGTAATTTCATTCCTGAATATTATTTGGCAGCTGGTAAGATAAAAGTACCAACCTCAGAAGAAGACTTGTGCCTAGTTTTGCTAACAATTTCTTACTTCACATCTTTGCACTAAATTGTATCCTCTTGTTCTTTCACAAGCTTCTAGCACTACTTTCTCCAGGGACTTGAGAGGACTGTGGTAGAATCCTGCATGGCTTCAAAGATGCATTAACCACAAAGAGGTTAGTCAGCCCATACACTGAAGGTTGCAATTACACAGATAGAGGTATATAGATAGTGGTCGTCTTTTGCAATTACACAGATAGAGGTATATCTTAAAAGCTGTGTGGGCTGTGAAGACGGGCACTTCACGTAGCCTGAGTAAGCAGTCTAGACTGAGTCTTGCATGAGTTACCCTGAGTATGTCAAGTTTGCACAGGAGAGGTGGCCTGCGCAGTAAGAGCGACATGGGGGCTCCTGGCAGATGGGCAGGAACCAGAGCTCACAGCAGCTTTCATCCCGTGGTGCAGTCTGTGGTATTTCTAGCAGGGAGGTGGGTTGGTACAGCTTTGGGGAGGGAGTCGTCTTGTAGGACTTGCGTGCTTTTTGTTTTGTTTTAGCAGCTTAAACAGCACCGATTTATGATCTTACAGTTGCATTCATAGGTCAGAAATCTGGTGTGGGTCCCAGGGGACTCGCTCGGGACTCCAGGCTACAGCCTGAGGAAGAGCCCACTTTCTTCTTTACGGCTTCCAGCGGCAACCGCACGCCTTCTCTCATGGCCCGTTCTGTCCCTCCCAGCTGTCAAGGGCAAGGAGAGTCGGCTCTCACTGCACCCCGCTGTCCTTCTGGCCTCAGTCGTCTTCTGCACTCTGTTTGTAGTGAGGTGAGATTCACTGCACATGGATGTAACCACTTTAAAGTGAGTAATTCAGTGGCCGCACCACACGCATATGCTGTGTAGCCGTCCGCTATTCCAAGACTGCATCAGTGCAAAAGAAAGCCCTGTACCCGTCAGGCAGTTAAGGTCCTTCAGCTCTATTCTCTCCCTCTGGATTTATGGCTTCTGGATATTTCATATAACTGTAACCATACAAAATATGATAATGCTTTCAAGGCTCAGCCGTGTGCAACGTCTCTCAGTACTTCCTTCCTTTTCATGACTGAATGATATTCCACTGTATGGAAATGTCACATTATGCTTATTCATTTCTTTCCTGATTAACCTTGGTGTTGTTTCCACCTTCTGGTTTGCGTGATTTTGGAAATTTTGTGAGTTTTGTACTTTTTTGAGTATTTATATACAAGCGTTTGACTTCCGGTTTTTGTTTTCATGTCTGAGGATTAAACCCATGAGTCTTAGCTACTTTTTCATTGCTGAGACAACACACCCAACGTCTACAGGTTAAAAGGGGAAAGGGTTATTTAGCTCACAGTTTGTAGACCTTTCAGTCCGTGGTCAGCTGGCTCCAAGCAGGGGGCCACTGCAGAGGAGAAGCAGTTCACGGCAAAGCAGGTCAAGCAGAAGACAGCAAGCCTTTTATCCTACTAGCTTTTCCAGTGGTGTTACCCACCCCTAGAGTGGACCTGCCCATTAGCCACACCCAGAACCATGCTAAACGAATCAGTGGTCCAATCTACACATCCTTAATCCCAACATCACACAATCTAGATCCAGAAAGTCCCGCCTATGATCACATGGGGTTGTGGGGGGAACATCTAGACACAGCCAGAGCCCCAAAGCTTCACACACTAACCTATACTCCACACGCCATCTCTCTCTTTTGTCAGTGTACACCCTGGGATAAAACAGCCAGCTCGCGTGGTAGCCCTTCCCAAGAAACCCCCAAGCTGTTTTCTGTAGCAGCATCACAAATTTACCTTCCTACCCATGATGTACGAATTTCCAGCTTCTTCACATTCTTGACAACATTTGTTTTTTCTGTGGTTTTTAAATCATGTTACAGTGGGCATGAAGTTGTATTTTTTAAGGTAATAGTTTGTTGTGGGCTTTTGTTTTTGTTTGCTTAATTGAAGGGTTTATTTTGGTTTTTGTGTTTTGGTTGGTTTGTTTGTTAGTCTGTTTGGTTGTTTGTTTTGAGACAGGGTCTCACTGAGTGGTCTAGGTCAGCCACGACTGCAAATTCACGTGTATGTAGCCCAGGCTGGTCTTCCATTCATGATCCTTCTTTCCTCGGCCTTATGAATGTGGGGATGACAGGGGTGTGCTATGCCTGGTTTCTTGTCATTTTGATTTGCATTTCCCTAATGACTAATGGTACTGCCCATCTTTTCAAGATTTGCTTTTTAACATTTTATTTTTATTAGTATGTTTGCTGTGCGTAATGATGACATTCACTGTGGGGAGTTGGTGCATGCACGTAGCGCATCTAAATCCTTTTGGCTTCCCTTTCTGCCTGCCCTCCATCTCTAGGTCCCATAAGATATACTTTTTAATAACTAAATTCAGAAATAGTATGAAAATAGATTTAGTAAGAAATAACAAGAATGAAGGAAAACTATTTTTCCAAATTAAATTAAAAGATTTCATGTATAAACAGCAGAAGTAGGGAAAGAGATAAAACAAATTGGAGAAATATGTTTTTATTTTAAAGATAGAAAAAAACAATAAAATTGAATACAGAATTTCAAACAAGACAGGAAATTAACAATGGCTATTATATTCCTTATTGTTATCTTCAAAGTAGTTGCTCAGATTACCAGACACAGGCGTGCAAAACTGATCAAATAGTGTAAGCACTAACTGTTCCTTTCAATGAACTAATAGAAATTAGTACTACAATTATCTTAGCTATCTTGTGTATATGTACCTATCTTTCCTTTCCCTTTTTTCTTTATTTTTTCCCCCATACCAATTGTTCTTTCCTTTTGAGTGGTTTCTTTCCCTTTCACTATAACTAGTGTAAATTCTGACTCTTACTCACTCTTTCAGTTTCTTACACTAGGGAACACACTGTTTACAAATGCAGGTCTGATTTACTTCACTTATGAGTATGGTCTCTAGTTGTGCCCATTTACCTATAAAAACCTTGAGTTCATCTTTCTTTATAGCTGAGTAGTACACCATTGTATACAAACACATTTTATCTATTTCTTGGATGATGGACATTTGGTTTGTTTCCAAGATTTAGCTATTATAAATTGTGCTAATATAAACAAGGGTACACATGTGACTGTGGTATGATGTTTTCATTTCTTCTGGGAAAATACTCAGAAGGGGAATAGCTGGGTTGAATAGGGCTTCTAATCCTAGTTTTCTGAGGAATCTCCACATTGATTTCCATAGTGGGTTTACCAGTTTACACTCCTACCAAGAGTGGAGAAGTGTTCCTTTTTCCCCAAAACCTTGCCAGCATTTGTTATTAGTTGATTTCTTGATAATAGCCATTCTTTCTGGGGTGAGATGGAATCTCAGTTGTTTTAATTTGCATCTCTCAAATGACCAGTGATGTTGAACATTTCTCCATGTATTTATTTACCATTTTTATTTCTTAATCTGAGAAATGTGTATTTATCTCAGGTGCCCATTTTTGGATTGGATCTTTGAATTTGGATGGCCTGATTTTTTTTCAGTGCTTTATATGCTCTAGGTAACAGTCCTCTGTCTGAAGGAAAGTTGGCTAAATTTTTTCCCAATTCATGAATTTTCTTTTTACTCCATTGGTGATTTCTTTTGATGTGCAAAAACTTTTTAATAAGATGATATCACACTTGTTGATTCTTTGAAGTATTTCCCATGCAGTTTGGTTTTGAACTCTCTGCCTACTTCAAGATTTCTACCTACTTTCTCTTCCAGTAGATTTAGTGTTTCTGTTTTAATATTTAGATCTTCAATCCATTCTGAATTTAGTTAGTGCATGGTGATAGACATGGGTCTAGTTTTAGTTTCTGGCATGTGGCGAGCCAGTTTTTCTAGCACCATTTATTAAATTTATTATCTTTCTTCCAGTGAATATGTTTGGCCCCTTTGTCAAATGTGAAGTGGCTGAGTGTGTTTATAGTTGTGTCTGCATCTTCTAATCATTTCCACTCATCTTCAGGTCTTGTTTTTTATTTTGCCAATACCATTCTGAGTTTATCACAGTAGCTTTGTAGTATAATTTCAAGTCAGGGATTGTGATGCCTCCTGCCTTGTCTTTGTTGGCTAGGATTATCTTTGCTATTTTAGGTCTCTTCTGGTTCCAAAAGAATTTTAGGAGTGTTTTCTCTATATCTGTGAGGTATGCTAATGGTATTTTGATCAGGATTGCATTACATCTGTATAGTAGTTTTGGGAGTAGGCCATTTTCCCTATGTTGGTTCTTCCTATCTATGAGCAAGGAATAGCTTTCTATTTTCTGAAATCTTCTTTAATCTCTTTTTTCAAAGTATTGTAATTTTCACTGTATTGACCTTTTACTTCCTTTGTTAGATTGGTTTCTAAGTATTTCATTTTTTGGATGTTATTGTGAAGGATACGTTTTCTCTACTTTCTCTTTCAGTGAGTTTGTCTTCTGTGTATAGAAATGCTATGGATTTTTGAGTGTTGACCTTGTATCCAGCTGTGCTACTGAATTTGCTTATTAATTCTAGGAGTCTTTTGGTAGAATTTTTTTGGTCATCTATGTAGAGTATCATGTCATCTGCAAATAATAATGATTTCGCTTCTTCCTTTCCTATCCTTATTCCTTTTTTTTCTCTCTCTTGTCTAATTGCTGTAGCTAATTGCTCTAGAACTATGTTGAATAGGAGTGGTGACAGTAGACATCCTTGTCTTGTTCCTGATTTTAAAGTGAAAGCTTTTTAGTTTTATTCATTTAGTGTGATGTTGGCTGTTGGTTTGCCATATATGGCTTTTACACAGTTGATGTAAAGACTACCTATTCCCATTTTCTGTAGAGTTTTATGATGAATGAGTGTTGGAATTGGTCAAAAGCTTTTTATGCATCTATTGAGATGATCATGTGGTATTTGTCTTTGGCTCTGTTGCTATGATGTATGACATTTATTGATTCATGTATGTTATATTGCTCTTCTTTGCATCATCTTGCAGCTGTCAAATTGTTATTTCCTCTTTCCTTGTTATTTTTAAGAGATCTGTCCTTTCGCTAGCTGCAACAGTCTTCAATGTCTGAAAGTGTGTCTTTACTTGCATTCAAGCAGTTTTCCCAAGTTTCAGTTGAAGTTTTAATTTCCTGGATATCTTTTTGAGCCTGTTTCATGCATCCTAGTTCTTTCCTATATTGTTCATTCAACTTTTCCACCCTTTTTCCACGCTTCCCTATTTTTGTCTATGTGCTTTTTGTATATGCTCAGCAAATATTTCATTATGTGTGTCAGTTCTCTTTTTACCTTAGATATTATTTCTGATCTGATTTTCTCTCTATCCTCCTGGAGTTGTTTCTTTGCTTCAGTTGATATCATTTCAAAAATTTCATGTGTGTGATTTCTAATTTCTTCTATGTTGATGTCTCCTGGACTTGTTCTGGGTGGACCGGAGGTATGAGATTGCATTTTGCTCCTTCATCTTGAGATTTTTCATTTCCAAAAGAAATTTTTATTTCATATTCTGTGATGATACTTGTGTGTTTTGGTACTAGGTACCTATATCACTAGTATCAAAGACCCTCTAGGAAAATTCTCTTCTTCAGAGATATTGTCTGTGTGTTGGAAATTCTTGGTTTGTGTCTGTCCCAAGATTCTACCTTCCTAATTAATTGAGAGTGGGATGTTGGTTTCTGTTTGGATCTGTCCTCAGTCTTTGGGTGTGGGTCTGTGGTGAGGTTATTACACCAGTTTCCCATATCTGTTGTAATCACTTGTCCTAGTGCTTACAACAGATATGACATCCTAGCTACAGTAGTACAATTAGCAATAATAATAGCATGAAGCAAAATTTAGAAATTGACAAACTGTGGTAACTATTGATTTTGTACTTTAAACCATAGGTGCAAAGTCTATAGTCATATGACAGAGCCAGTTGTAAATTTGGAGTTTGAATGCAGAGTGTTTCCCCTTTGATAGAGTGGATTTACCTTGACTTCCTCTGGCTGAGCTGATTACCATATCCCAGGTGCTTCCCACAGTGTAGTGGGATGGGCTAGGCACTGGATTCCTCTGGCCAAGCTGGTTACTGAATTCTGGGCACTTCCCCTTTACCTGTCATTCCCATGGTGTAAGAGAATGGGCCAGGCACTGGGTTCCTCTGTCTGAGCCAGTTGCAGAGTCCCAGGTGCTTTCCATGGTGTAGGGGGATGGGTCAGGTACCTGGGTTCCTCTGCCTGAGCTCATTGCCGAGTCCCAGGCACTTCCCCAAGAAGTATTTAAAAAACAAAAATATAAGAATTGGGGACCAGTTAAATTTAAGAGACTGAAGTAAGGGAAGAAATTATAGCTCTCATCTATAGAATAAGAAGGTAGGGTTAGGCCGACTAACATGTTCCCATTCACTTTTCAGAGTAACTTCACTTTGCAAATATCAAAGAGGTTCCAGGTGAAATTTACCCAGGGCTCCTTAAAATTGATGCTTCATGAGTATATTAGCTGCTTCTAAAGATGAACCCCTCTCATTTCAGAGACAAATGAGGCAAGACAAAAATTTACATTGAACCAAGTAAATTATTTAAAAGCTAACTGTTAATTTGAGCCAGTATAACTTTTTTTTGCGGGACTAGGGATCAAACTCAGGACCTTGCACCTGCCAGGCAGGTGCTTATTCCACTGAACTATATCCCCGGCCTCATAAATGATTCTGTTTGTTTGTTTGTTTGTTTTGGTACTGGGAATTGAACTCAGGACCTCGTGTTTGCCAGGCAGGTGCTTGTGCCACTGAGCTATGTCCCCAGCCGCATGAACCAGTGTAACTTCTAAATATTAGTCTATCTGGTTTACAGGACACTTCACAAGTCAAATGCCAAGGGTGTGACATCCTATTTATGACTATTTCCCTATCAAGATGAGAATATATACCCAATGGGAGTTGTTTTAAAATTCTGTACAATGAAAATAAGACATCACTGCTCTAATTTCCAACTAAAGACACATTTTTTTTTGTCCTTTTGAGAAAGTGTCTTGCTACATAGTTCAGGCTGGCCTTGAGTTTCACTTTGTAGTCCAGGCTGGTCTCGAACTCACAATGATCCTCTTGCCTCAGTCTCCCGAGTGCTGGGATTACAGTTGTGCATCACCATACCCCGCCCTACATTTTAAAATAGTATATTCTTATATAAGAAGAACCAAAGTTATATCAGAATTAAAACATTTTGGGATGGGTTTAAGGATGTACATCTATAAATCCAGCTATCTGGGAGGCTGAAGTATGTAGATTCCAAACTTGAGGCCCAACTGGCCAACCTACCTAAATCCTGTCTCAAAATTTAAAAATAAGTAAATTAAAAGGTTGGGAATGTAACTCAGTGGTGATATGCCTGACTTTCAAGCATGAGAGCTGGGTTCATTCTCTAGTACTACCAAAAAAATTAATAATTTTATAATGCATCTTAATTCAAAATACAATTATAAAATTTTATCTTTTTGTTTTTGTTCAGTGTTAGGGATTAGATACAGAGCTTTTTGCTTGCTAAGCAAATGCTCTACTACTGAGCTATCTTCCCAGCTCAAAATAACCACAATTTGATAGTGCTATGGTGAAATATGTGATTACTTGCTAAAAAGACTGATGGATTATTTGGTTTATTTTCATTAAGTCATTTTGATGGCAAAGGAATTGAAGGATCTTGTCATTCTTACCCCATATTAAAACACTTTTCGTTTTCTCAAGTGCTTTTCTCCCATTTATTCATAATTATTCATTGTTTCTTTCTCTGAGCTTAGTCAAGGTGCAAATTCTAATCAACCATTAAATTAAATTACCCTCCTACCAATCTCAAATCTTTTTACAAGTGAAATGTAAGATGTAAAACTTCTTAGAACCTAACTTGGTCATACAGTCATCTCCTCTCAGCTCACTGGAAAGCCACCGTTAAGGTTACACTCTGAATTGCGAAGTTTGTGCGGAAAGGAATTGAAGAGCACACGTCTTCTCCAGAATCTGTGCTTCTCCGCTCACGTTCCTGGTAGTGTTTCTCCACCGGGCTGTCCTCATGCTCAGGTTTGCCCCCGTCCTGAACTAACCCTGCAGGAGTCACCAACCATCACAACTTCAGGTATAAGCTCCCTTTTCTTCCCAATTTCTCTTCCAAGGACACGAGACAATTGTAAAATGTCCTTTGACTCTAGCAACACGCAAATCTTAGAAGCACGTCTTAAAGACTGTTTTGCCTCACAGACAATCCAGCTGTCTTATGGTTGCAGTGTGCAGGGCATCGCTCTTTTCTTGTGTGGCATGATGGGTAAATATTCTCTCTGTTACCCTGATCTTTGCAGTCTCTTCTGTTGCTCATGAGCAGTCTCAGGACGGGTTGGGGAAGCTGAATACCTCCGAATAGGAGTCACTTCACTTCCTGACTTCCAGGGAAGGGAGAAGGGCTAGAGAACAAATTCAGTCACCACACCCAATTATTTCACCAATCATGTCTACAAAATGAAACATACACAGTGGTGTTCAGAGATCTCCTAAATTGGGGAACACACCACATGCCAGGAGAAGAGAGCACCCTGTCTCTGTGGGGATGGATGCTCCTATGCTTGGAACTTTTGGACACTGCCAAGTGTACCACTGGGTCTGCTAGTTCATTCATATTCTTTACAATAAACTGTAACCAAAAGGAAACCATTTTTTAAAATTACGTAAGCTGTCCTAGAAAATTACTGAAACTGAGTTAGGGATGGAAACCCTTGAATTTGTTGTTGGCTAGGCAGTTTGGATCACCTCAGAATGCTACTTGTGACTGGCATCTAACTGGGGGCAGTCTTGTAGGACTAAATCCTTTAATTTACAGGATCTGATGCTAATCCCAAAGAGAGTGTCAGAATAGGATTGAATTGTTGGAGACCTGGTTAGTGTTAGGGAACTGGAGAACTAGTATGGAAAACCCAGACTGTGGGTAATCTTTTTATTTTCAATGTATTTGTAACTGTTGTGGCCTATGTCTGCATGTCCCCTCAAAGCCTCATGCAGTCATGGGGCGGTCCTCTAGAGTTTATGATTGACCCATGGTCCAATGTTGGGATTATGAGTGTGAGAGCTACACCTGCCCTGGGGTGGGTAGTTTGCATACAGTGTAAGGGAGAGAAAGAGGCTGCTTGCTGCCACTTCTCCCTTTTGCTCTCGTTGCTTGTGCTGTGTTCTCCTGCCATGAACTGGTGCCCTCTGCCATGTGCCACTCCGTGTTGGAGCCGGCCAAGTGTATTCTGAAACCTCCACGAACTGTGAGCTAAATGAACCTTTCATTCCTTAAATCTGGGTATCAATTTATTTATTTATTTTTATTATTTTTTTTGGCGGTACTGGGGATCGAACTCAGGACCCTGCGCTTGCCAGGCAAGCGCTTATTCCACTGAGCTATATCCCCAGCCCCCTGGGTATCAAATATTTTGCCTCAGCAATGAGAGAAAAGTAACCAAGACAGTAACTTTAATCTGAGGTGTGCCTCTTGCAGACAGAAAATAGTTGGAACTTGCTTTTTGTTATCTAACAATTGCTACCTTTTGATTGGACTGTTTTACTCCTTCATGCTTGATTATAGGGGAGGTTGCTGGAGACTGAACTTAGGGCCTCACACATGCTGGTACGCACTCTACCACTGACCTATACCATCATATTTATTTATTAGTGTTATTTGTAACTTCCATTTCTGTGAAACCTTTGTCCAAGATGATTTTTTAAAAATTAATTTTATTGGTACATTTTTGATGTACTTAATGATCACATTCCTCATAGGGAACTTGTAAATAATATATCTTATGTTCAATTCCTATTTTCTGTAGGGCTTTTATGATAAGTGAGTGTTGGACTTTGTCAAAAGCCTTTTCTGCATCTAATGAGATGATCATGTGTTTTTTGTCTTTGGCTCTATTGATATGGCATATTATATTTACTGATTTGCATATGTTAAACCATCCCTGCATTCCTGGGATGAATCCCACTTAGTTATGGTGACCCAGTGGTCAAATGGAGCTCCTGGTTTTAGGTTTTTGGGGAATCTCCATACTGGTTTCCATATCGGTTGTACTGATTTACACTCCCACCAACAGATGATAAGTGTTTCTTTCTCCTCACAGCCCACCAGCATTTGTTATTGGTTGATTTCTTGAAAATAGCCATTCTTTCTGGAGTAAGATGGAGTCTCAGTGTTATTTTAATTTACATTTCTTGAATGACCAGTGATGTTGAACACTTTTTAATGTATTTGTTTGCTGTTTGTATTTCTTCAGCTGAGAAATGTCTATTCATTTCATATCTGGCCCTCACACTTAATATTATTATTGAAGTAGTTGTACTTCTATCCCATTTTGCTTTTCAGTTTCTATATTGCTCATGGCTTTTTTTCCTTTACTGTGTTCTTTTGTATTAAGTAGACATTTTCTAGTATATAATTTCAATTCTTTTATAATTTTGGATTTTGGGTGTTGTTTGCCTTCACTTCTTATTTTATTAGAATTTATTTCAGATACTAGCAAACAGAATGCAGCAAATCATCAAGAAAACCATACACCATAACTAAGTGGGATTCATCACAGGAATGCAGGGATGGTTTAACATATGCAAATCAGTAAATGTAATACACCATATCCATAGAACCAAAGACAAAAAACACATGATCATCTCATTAGATACAGAAAAGGCTTTTGACAAAGTCCAACAGTCACTCATCATAAAAACCCTACAGAAAATAGGAATAGATGGCCTTTATCTCAATCTGATCAAAGCCATCTATGTCAAACCAACAGCCAACATCACACTACATGGACAGAAACTGAAAGCTTTCCCTTTGAAATCAAGAAGAAGACAAGGATGTCCACTGTCATCATTCTTATTCAACAGTCTGGAAGGATTCACCAGAGCAATCAGACAAGACAGAGAAATAAAAGGAATAAAGATAGGAAAAGAAGAAGTGAAATTATCATTATTCACCGATAACATGATAATCTGCATGGAAGATCCCCAAAACTCCACTAAAAGACTCCTAGAGTTCATAAACAAGTTCAGTAGTGTACCTGGATACAAAATCCACACTCAAAAATCAATAGCATTCCTATATAGAAACAACAAACACACTGAGAGGGAAATTAAGGAAACTATACATTTCACCATAGCGTCCAAGAAATTGAAATATTTAGGAATCAATCTAATGAAGTAAAAGATCTATATGGTGAAAATTACACTACTCTGAAAAAAGAGATTGAAGAGGATTTCAGAAAATGGAAACATATTCTTTGCTCATGGACAAGAAGTAGCAACATTGTGAAAATGGTCATATTCCCAAAATTGTTGTATAGATTCAATGCAATCCCAATTAAAATACCATTAGTATACCTCACAGATCTAGAGAAAACATTCTGAAAATTCATCTGGAAACAGAAGAGACCTAGAATAGCAAAGTCAATCCTGAATAGCAAAGACAAGACAAGTGCAATCACAATCCCTGACTTGAAACTGTACTATAAAGCTACTATTTTTATAGTAGCTCTTTTATAATCAGCATGGTATTGGCAAAAAACCAGACTTGAGGATCAATGGAACAGAGTGGAAGACACAGTCATGACCACAAACACACTTTGACAAAAGGGCCGATAAGTTCACTGGAAGAAAGAGAACCTCTTTAGTAAATGGAGCTGCAAAAACAGGCTTTCCACATGCCGAAGACTGAAACTAGATCCAGGTCTATCACCATGCACCAAATTAAAGTCAAAACGGATTAAAGATCTAAATATCAAAACAAAAGTATTAAATCTACTGGGAGAGAAAGTAGGTAGAAATCTTGAAGACATAGGAGTAGGCAGAGAGTTCATGAACAAAAACCAAACTGCATGGGAAATTCTTCAAAGAGTCAACAACTGGGATCTCATCTTATTGAAGTTTTTGCACAGCAAAAGAAATCACCATCAGAATAAAGAGAAAACCCACAAACTGGGAAAAAATTTTAGCCAACTGCCTCTCAGACAAAGGACTTCTAACGCAAACATATAAGGAATCAAAAAAGTCAGGCCCCCAAATTCAAAGACCCAATCTAAAAATGGGCATCTGAGATGAATACACACTTCTCAGATAAAGAAATACAAATGGCAAGTAAATGCATGAAAAAATGTTCAACCTCATTATTCATTCGAGAAATGCAAATTAAAACAACACTGAGATGCCATCTCACCCCAGAAAGAACGGCCGCCCTCAAGCAGTCAACCAATAACAAATGCTCTAGCATTTCTACTTGACGTAAGCTTAACGCTCCCCTGTACTTTTTGACTCTGTTCCTTTCCCTTATTTTTCCCCGTTTATAATATTATATGGTTTCTATTAATTTACATCTGAATCTGCTCTTTCTTTCTTCTGCCAACAAATATTCTGTTGAATCACTCCAGTGGAACCCTATAAAAGTGTCACTTGGCATCACTCTTGGATAATTCTTTTTTCCTAAACCCAACAGTTCGGTCACGCCTTCCAGGTATAATCCAAGTTTGACCACCACTTACTCCCTCCTAGGGGATTTCTGGGCCTTGTCACTACCAATTTTCATGTAAGACTGGTTAGAATCATAGAATTATTGCTGAAATTCTCTATTATTTCCAGGACAAATATCTTCACTCTTGTTTTAATAAATTGTGAAAACTTAAGCCCAGAACTGAGCAGAAATTTATGCAATAAATACAAAACTAGAATCCAGGTCTTTGAAACTTTAAGCAATGTTGAGTGTAAAATTACTTATGAATTTATTAAAAACATATGCCTACCATCCCAATCTAAAATGAACATCAGATAGTTATTTAATTAATTAGTGAGGAAACCAGCTTGACGACAATACTGGTAGACATTAGAAATTATTTTTATCTCTGACATTCAAAATTACTTGAAATGTATTTTCTGCTACAAATTCGTTTGTAATTTCATAGAATCTAGGCCTGAACCAACAGTAAATAGAGTCAAACAAAGATACATTCGTAGAGAATTAGATAACTCTTGGGTGGACCTGTTGGATAACAATCATAAAAGATACGCTGTCATTATTTTGCCTTATGTTATGGCTTATGTCAAGAGGCCCCCCCCAAAGCCTCGTGTAGTTATGGGTGGGGCTTTCAGGGGTGGCTGGATCTAGGATGTGAAGTGCTGGGATTAAGCATGTGATGCTGGGATTAAGGGTGCCCCAAGGGTGTGAGTGCTACGAAGAGAGCAAACAGCTCTAAGGGAAGCCTGGAGAGACTTAAGGGACAGAAAGACAGCTGCCGTCACTGCTTGCTGCTTTGCTGCCTTCCGCCTACTGGCTTTGCGATGGACCGTTTCTCCTCCGTGATGCGCCCCTGCCGTGCCACCCTGCCTTAGAGCTGGCGAACCACAAACTGAAACCTCTACCAACGGTGAGCTAAATAAACCTTTTCCCCTTTAGTTTTGAGTGTTGGGTATTTTGTCTCAGCAACAAGAAACAATAACTAAGACACCTTATTTCCAAGTTTTGGATGATTTATAAATTAAATGTTTAGCACAAAATACTCAAAAAGTGACCACGCATTTGTTGGTTCTAACTTTGTAATGCTGGCTCTGTCAGGTACTAGCTGCATGATCTTACTATACTCTTTTTGCTTGAGTTTTCTGATCTGTAAAATGAGAATAGTGGAAGCGTCTACCTTTCAAAGGTTATCAGGAGGATTATGTGAGGGGTTTAATATGTACAAACCAGCCAGTGCCTGACACAGGTAATCACTAAATAAGTAAAAGTAAATGTTGTCATTACTCATGGCATTTGATGTCACACTACCACTGACAGTTTTCCAATACTGTATAAGGAAATGAAACAGGAAAGATCGTCAGAGCTTGTCCGCAAGCCTAAGGACCTTTCGTAGCTTGATTTCAAACTCAAGAGTAAACTATTTATAGCTGGGCTGGGAAACTAGCTCAGTGTTGCTGCAAATATTACTAAAATGGACATATTCCAGGATTCTGAAAGCAAAGATTAATTATATATTCCAGTTTATCTGTGTTTTGCCCTGATACTGACACAAAAATAATAATGTGCAACACACTTTTAGTGTTTACTATAAGAACTGCCCCACATTCCCACACCAAATCTGTGTTCCAGATAGCCTTCCCTGGGGATCAGAATGTTATTTTTTCCTAAGAGTAGCATCCCCAACATGTTTGACTTCTTTATATGCTTGTACAAATATAAAGCAAATGACATCATCAGCCAACCACTGCTCATAATCACAGCACACACTGCCAAGAAGCTATACTTACTTTCATAAGCCTGTTTTCCCCTGTATGCAAGGAACATCCAAAACGTGCGTGGAGGAGACTAATAAAAATTTTACCAGCAATATTCTTCTGGCACTGGCTTACGGGGAACACAGTTTAGGCTAAGGCCAGTTTGTGCTGGCACAGATGACACATTCTTCTGAGATTTGTGGACATCTCTTTTCTGTCTATAAAGACAATGAAAGATAAAGAATGAAAGATAAAGAATATGATGAAAAACAGCCAGAACTCAGAGATAGCTTGTAGCAGAAAATGAACCCCCCGCCGTGCCGTTTACTTCCCCCTGCTGTGACAGTTTACTTCAGTTCCTTAGTTGTCCAGGTCATAGTCTCTGCTCCAGATCCAGTTGCTCCAGTCTCTTAGGAATAGCTGATCACTATGGTGCACACTGTGTAAACCATTCCCTAATTGACAAGGCATTCTGCCTCTGTAGTTCTCACTTGGTTATCCAATGTAAGCCCTAGACCACCAGAGACTGGAGCCTGATATTCTGGTAATGATCCCCCATCAGTGCTTGTCGATGGTAATAAATCTGCTTCCAAATCCTGGGTGTCATTTTGGAGTTTCTGCTTGCTGCTGCAAGCGCAACTGTTTTCCTTAAAGCACAACTAATATTGATGAAAACAGGTTTGATGACAGTTCTCTCCTCCAGGTCACGTTTCCTAAGGCAGCATCTGTAAAACCAGAGAGCTTAGTACACTCTCATGTACACGGTACATGTTTTCTTAAGTAGTGTATTTCAAGAATGAGATGGGCTATAACATGTTACTGTGTTGAAAGGTTTTGTAATCTTTCTCAGAAGTGATTCATCTTTCACTGTTTATTCATTTATTTACCTGTCCTCTAAGGACAGAGGCAATGAATATATCACGAACTGCAGATAATCCGTGTATCACAGAAAAGCACTAAGAATAGCCACAAATTTCTCATAACTCTACCTCTCAAAGACGGCTCTACCAACATGTTCTTGTTTTATGTACTTTAACGGGCTTTTCATGATACAGAAACAGAAATAAAAATAAAATGAGAAAGAGCAATAGAGGCCAAGAAGAAAGGAGGAAGGGAGGGAATGAGAGAATGAGAATTACACATGTTTGTAACCTGCCTGTCAGGTAAGTTTTTGTTCCAGTTTTTTTTTTTTTTTTAAGTTTTTGTTCCAGTTATCAAAATCTGCATAAGAAACCATCTCAGACTTCTTTAAGCTGAGTATGGTGGAACACGCCTATAATCCCAAGACTGGGAGGTTGAGATGGAAGCATTGCAAGTTCCAGCCCAGCCTGGGCCACTTAGTGATGTAGCAAGACCCTGTCTCAAAATAAAAAATGGGCTTAGGAGGCAGCTACTCATGAAAGCCCTGCGTACAATCCACCCAAACCACCCCCAGTAAAATTTAGTGGCTTTAAACATTATTTTGCTCGTAGATTTGCACACTGAGCAGCGTTTGGTGGGGATGGCTCATGTTTGTTCCCCATAGCCCCAGCTGGAGGCTGGCGTTACCCGAGGCCTCCCTTGCTTGTGTGCCTGATGGCTAGGCTGGGACAGTCAAGCAGCTGGAATGGGAACAACCAAGCCTTTTTGGTTATCTCTATATGGACCCGCTCCTCCCGGTGTCTCCACATGGATGCTTCAGTACAACTATATGTCACAAGGACTGTGTCCTAAAGGAGAAAGGAGAATGAGGGAGAGAGAAAACCACACCCACATGTAAGCCGGCCCCAGACATGCTCAGAACCCTGCAACCACACTCTCCCCGTTAGGCAGAGTCCCATTCACAAGGAGAGGGAACCAGGGCTCACCTTGCTGGGAAGCAGGACAAAGGGGTTCTGAACATGTTCTAAGAGCCTGGGGAAACTTAGCAAGTACAGGAAGAGTTAAACAAATAAACACAAAAGGATAAATCGCTTTTGAAAAAGGGTGTTAAAAATTTTTAACACTAATCCTCATTTCCACTGTGTCACACTATAGCCCATTTCATTCTTGAAATACACTTACTAAGAAAAGAAAATGCATCCTGTCTCTATGGCAATAAACATTTATCGACTGAATGAGGTTGGCAAGTCTTAGATATTTTCACATATTAATGTATTGTTTGCCTTGTTGTTATGGTATTTTGTAAATGGATGTCTGTTAATAGGTTTTCCTTTCATTTTTAAAATAAATTTTTAAAAAATGAGTATTTTACAGTGTATATTTAAAGGCTTGCATTTTGCATATATCAGTTTATGTAATTAATTTCCTATTACTCATTATTAAATACTACTGACTTTGTTGGGTAGATAATTCTATCATTGACACCCTAGAGCAGAAATCTTCTTGCTTTTCAATAGAGTCATGGACCTAACATTTGGAGGTGAAAGGGACATATATTTTTAAGGTTTCTGAGTAGCTATTGTGAAACTGCCCTACTTTTTTATGTTCTAACTGCCTACTGCACAAGTATCTGCCCATTAGTCTGGGAAAATAAAACAAATGCAGGGAGGAATACTATACAAGTCCAGAAGTAGCTACACAATATATGTAAAAAGGCGCGTCGCGAGCTCCTTGCCGCAGCGAGGGCCCCAGTCGCGCACGGGCCGAGCGGGGGCGGGGCGCCGAGCCAGCGGGCGGTCCCGTCTGACCGCGCCAGTTTGAATGAAGCCTTTCCAAGATGGCGGCGGCTGAGGCTGAAGCTCGAGGAGCTTGGTGTGTGCCTTGACTAGTTTCACTTGATACTCTTCAGGAATTATGTAGAAAAGAAAAGCTCACATGTAAATCGATTGGAATCACCAAAAGGAATCTAAACAATTTTGAGGTGGAATACTTGTGTGACTACAAGGTAGTAAAGTGCTGAGGATTGAACCCAGAGCCTTTGCACTAAGCTACATCCGCAGCCCATCGTTTCGTTCTAGAGACATGGTCTTGCTGAGTCACGGAATTGCCCAAGCTGAGCTTGAATTTGCAGTCCTCCTGTTGCAGCCTCCCAGAGTGCTGGAATTACGGGCATGGGCCACCATGACCAGCCCTCGCTACTGGTTTAAGAGAAACTTAGTAAAGGCATTGCCTGACTTTAAAGAAAGAAGATAGTCAACTCAGTAGGGTAAAAGACAAGATTCCAGGGTGCTGATGGCCAGCAGCAGTGTGAGTGATAAAATACTTGCTTTTTGGTGGCTTGAGTTGCCTGTTGCTACCTACCCAAGGCATGGCTGAGTCTAAATAAGGATATGGAATATTATCTTGTAAAATGGAAAGGATGGCCAGATTCTACAAATACTTGGGAACCTTTGCAAAATCTCGAGTGTCCATTACTGCTTCAGCAATTCCTTAATGACAAACATAATTATTTATCTCAGGTAAAGAAAGGCAAAGCAATAATTTCAAAAGACAATAACAAAACTTTGAAACCTGCTATTGCTCGATACATTGTAAAGAAAGCTAAACAAAGGATAGCTCTGCAAAAGTGGCAAGATGAACTCAACAGAAGAAAGAATCATAAAGGAATGATATTTGTTGAAAATACTGTTGATTTAGAGGGTCCACCTACAGACTTTTACTACATTAATGAATACAAACCCGCTCCTGGAATCAGCCTGGTCAATGAAGTGACCTTTGGTTGTTCGTGCACAGATTGCTTCTTTGAGAAATGTCCTACCGAAGCTGGAGTTGTGTTGGCTTATAATAAGAACCGACAAATTAAAATCCCACCCAGTACTCCCATTTATGAATGCAATTCAAGATGCCAGTGTGGACCCAATTGTCCCAATAGGATCGTACAGAAAGGCACACAGTATTCACTTTGCATCTTTCGAACTAGCAATGGCTGTGGCTGGGGTGTAAAGACCCTTGTGAAGATTAAAAGAATGAGTTTTGTCATGGAATATGTTGAAGAGGTAATCACAAGTGAAGAAGCCGAAAGACGAGGGCAGTTGTATGACAACAAGGGGATCACATATCTGTTCGATCTGGACTATGAGTCTGATGAGTTCACGGTGGACGCGGCTTGATATGGAAATGTGTCGCACTTTGTGAATCACAGTTGTGACCCAAATCTTCAGGTGTTCAATGATTTCATCGATAACCTCGATACTCGACTTCCCCGAATAGCATTATTTTCAACAAGAACCATATATGCTGGAGAAGAACTAACTTTTGATTACCAAATGAAAGGTTCCGGAAATACATCTTCAGACTCTATTGACCACAGCCCTGCCAAGAAGAGGGTCAGAACTGTGTGCAGATGTGGTGCAGTGATGTGTAGAGGTTACCTCAACTGACTGTTAGAGAAATACAGCTGGTGATCATGGTAGTTTGATTTTTGCCTGACGTTAACACTTTTAAAAGTATTGGACTCATCATATCAAGATTATACTACTTACAGTTCCCCTTTTAAGACATCTGCCAAATACATTACTGTTGCTATGAAGAAGACACAGGGTCACATAGGCTAATTTGAAATGGACCTACTTGGTGGTTCGATCCTAGATGTGGAAGACACTCTCTCCAGATCAGCAGGCCCCCACTTAAGGCTGTGAGCACAGAAGTGTGCCCCCTTCTGTGTTTGAAAAGTGTTAAACTGAAAAGGTAATAGTTGCTGAGATGAAACGTTCATCCTGCCATATACTTTCATTTCAAAGACACAGTTAACTCAGTTTGGACAAATACACAAGTTCTGGTTTTGTTACTGTATTGTCATTCCTATTAAACAGTCACTGTTCTTACTTTTGAGACAAATAGGTGATAGTGAATTTATACTCCATTTTCTTCGACTTTTTCATTAAAACATTGTCATCTTGATACAGGAATTTAAAGTTTAAAATATTTTAGCTTGATTTCCTATTGTAAAAGAATGTAAACCATTATGAAGATTGTATGTCTAAACCTGTAATTCAAGATTTTTTATTCTACAGAAGAATAATCTCCAACGGCCCTGAGAAGTCAGAAGGACTGGCCATTATGCTTTAAAAGGACAGGACAGTGGGGCCAGGAGGGCTCCAGAGCACGTACAAGGAAGCGAAGCACACCGAGGGCACCACGGTGCCTGGATTAGGAGACTCATGCTGAACACCTCAGGTCTCACTGACCCCAGCTCCCCGGGGAGCAGCTGTACCAAGTAAGGTCTCACTCACTAACATACATCCTCTCATTTCCAGCAGTTTTCAGGTTTCCTTTCCACCAAACTTTTTATATTTCCCGCAGGTTCTTCCTATAAAGTAATCTGTATTTGAGCTGATAACTTGTTTTATACATGAACTTCTAGATGTGGTAAAGCTAACATTGGCCAGAGTGCGTGCGTGAATTGAGACATTTTATTGATCTACTGTATAAAGACTGACATGGAAATTTTTTCCACCTTTGTAGTAAAACCTGTCAGGAAAACTTTCTATCTCTGATGCTGGGATTTCTCATGGTGTCCAACATGAAGGTTAATGCAGCAGATTAGCCTTCAGTGTCCCTAAGTTCTTCCTACTCCCACTGCTCTGGGTTTTGGTGGCCTTCAGTAAGCTTGGGTAAAACTGAACTAAACTGTAGTACTGAGGACTGCTGTACTTCAAAGACCTTAATTCTTGACCTGTTTTTCAGGGAAGCTATACTTTATTATGTTGCTGTCACATGACTTTGCTCTTTTTAAATATAGGATAAACTGCAAAAAAAAAAAAGTAAAAATGTTGTATTATTTTACATGATAAAATAACACTATGTATACCTTTAGATTTTGTGGCCACTCTGCTATTAAGAAAAGGAACAAACAGGCGTAGGATCAAAGTTCATTTAAAAAAGAAAGCCATGCAGTCCTACTCTTTATTAGCGATAGGCCACCAGGCTAACACATTGCTTTCCGAAGCGTCAGCTAAAAGAGAAAATAAGTTACAACAGAATTTAAGATGCTAAGTCAACCACACTGGTGGCTCAGTAGAATAACGGCTTGGCTGTTCCTACTTCTGAGACTAGTGCGACATGGTCCCCTGGATAATCTGACAGAGGAAGCAAGCACTGTGAAAGACAATGAGGTGCTTCCTGGCTCTTAACAGCCTGTGATTCTTCTGCAAAGCTAGAAGCATAGCCTCCACTAGCTACAGAAGCGTGTGGTTAAGAACTAATACCTTAAAACATACCAGTGATTAGAACAATTTCTGGCACAGACGTCGTCTCTATATGCCAGAAATTACAGTAAAGGGTGAACAGTAAAGCAGTGACATGTCTGGGAACAAATCTCGTATCCACCACAAACTTGCTGGTCCTGGGTAGTCACACAACATCAGCTGTGATGACCACAAAAAGTCATGAAGTACGCACACTGGCAAGTCACTCCAGGGCTACCTGGCACCAGATCCCTACAGTGAGGTACAAGCACTGCACCTAGTGTCAACGCAGTGGAATCCTCTATGCCCAAGACAAGTGCAGCTCATCCACTGAGTTCTCCAGTAGTGCATCAGAAAAGGTCAGAGCTTAGACGTCTGAAGAACTGCCTTCATGTCAGCTTTCAATCCAGCACAAAGCTGAAACCCACGCCACAATTATTCATGGCTATAGTATTGTTTTTAAATGCTAAAACCACAAATTTAACCATCAAAGGAACATTATTGTGGTTACTATAGCTATATGGTTCAAAATAGAGTCTGCCTCGTTTTTGAGTGTGCTATTTTGACCAAATGAATTAAATTCTCCCTTGATTTCTCCCCCAAATACCAATGGACAGTATTACTTTTATCAAGTGATGTTAATTTTAAAAGCTTCGGTACACTTCATACAAAAAGAATTGAGAGGGACTCTACCTTGCATGTATTAGAAAATAATAAATATACTACATTAACTCTATATATCTGTAAAGATAAAAAATATACAGAATTCATGTAATATTGAATGCATATAATTAAATATCTAGAATCTGTTAAAATCTAGGTTCTGTAAGAATGAAGTCCATGACCTCTGTTCTTATATACCTAATAAGATTAATTCTGTCTATATTCCTTATATAAGAAATAATAAACATTTCTCAGTTATATTTTCCTGAATTATGATTTCAAGCTGATATCCAAAGTCTGCATAAACTGTAGATCACAAAGAACAGAAACATAGAACCATGTCAAATAAAACGATGCTTGTTCTGATAACATTTTGTATCAGCTGTGCTTTTCAATCTAGCATCATTTCTCTATTAACTGTTTTCTTGTGGGCAATTAAACATCATGCACAAGAATTTTTTTAATATTTGAATAATTATAAAATATATAGTTTTATTGTGCTTCAGTCTATTCCTGTTTTTTGAAATGGATTTCTTCCTGTTGATGTATTCGTGATTTTGTTTCTTTAAAACCATGGTTTAAATTGTTTTGCTGTTGCTGGAACTAGACACTGTGCTTCTTAATCTCGGCTTTCCTCCAGTTCTGCTTTAAATTAAAGTTCAATTTCACCCTGTTGTTGTCTGTATTATGGGAGGCATCATATAAAATCTAATTTGTATATACTGAAACATTAGAAGTACACCAGAGACACTTAGTTATTTAAATTCTAAAATTATTCTTTTACTAACATCTGGTGGTGTGTAATGTTCACTTTTCTTATCCTTTGAAACTCCCCTGTGAGCCACTGATGGTAGATGAAATCATCCTCAAACACTCTGAAAGGAATTTATCAAGCATTTGTACTTCTAGTATCACGCTTTCTTATTTTATTCACATATAAAAACTGCCAATGCACATTAACAATTTAGATTTATTTATTTCTAAAAGCACAATGGCATTATATTTATACTGAAGAGAATGAGCAGAATCAACGATTTGGGGGAATTTTCTCTCCTTCTGTTCCCCAGACCTCTTTCCCTTCTTTCATTCTCACACAGGCATTTGGCTACATGGGCTAGAGTGGTCACCATAAACTTAAGTTTTACAGCTGCCAGGCTGGTGACTACAGTGAGACAAAGCACCTCTTCCTGTCGATTCCAACCTAAGTCCTGGGCTGTGCTCCACTGGACTTACTTGGATCATGCATTTATCTCTAAGCCAACTACTGTGGCCAGAGTGTGAAGCCTGCTCATGGAACAGGCCAGGCTGTGTGCACCGCCTCCAACCAGGTCAGACCAGGCCCAACAAAAACTCTTAGAGCATGCACAGTCCAAAGGAAGAGAACTGGACAAGAACACTCTTTAGTTACTCTTTCAAAGTGTTACTTCAGGCCTGCCCAAGCCATATGATTGCTCGGTTCCGGAGGAAGGCCAGCAAAAGCATTTGGTGGAAAGGAACTGATTGCCGGACCCGTGTCCTCGTGGAAAGCCGCAGGACGACACTAGATGCCTCGCTGAGATACGCCCGAAGGAATGTTAACGTGACGGCTGACTGAGTCAAGTCTCATTCCTGTGACCACTGAGTTGAGCTGTCCTTGCTAACCCTGTTGATATCCTCCATGTGCCCAGCTGCTTCCTTTGTTCCTTCTCAATAAAAGGTTGTTGAAAATGGTCACGGGGCTGCAGCCCGAGAGGCTGCAGATCATCCCGTGACTGTTCCTCTCGCTTTTCTTGTTTCTCTTGCTTTTCTTTTCATCCCGGGCACCTCATTCTCAGGACCTGTCACCCTGGACAGAAACGGATTATAAACCAATAGAGACTCACTGCCAAAAAAGTGGTAGACCATGCAGGGGAGGTGTATCACATCCACCATACTTTCTGGGTGAACTATTGTGCTTAGTAACTAATAATGCAGTCAGAAAACCAAGGCAGCTGTTTTCAGTATTCAAATATAAAACTTCAAGTATCATCATACAGATAACAAATGCGGTAGCTCACTGCAGTCCTCACTACCAGTGGCAAGAGAAACATAAATAAATACAGTTAAGGAAACATTTATTTGTATTCCCAAATCTCACCAAATGACGGGAATTTCTTTTTCTTTAAGCAGAAACTCACTAGCACAAAGAGTCGGAGAAGAGATGGCAGTGAAAAGATTTTGGAAGCTGGAAAGCAGATGGGCAAACCTGAGAACCCTGAGGGAGGGGAGATGGGTGCGCCACAGACAGAAGCCAAATCAAAGCGAAAGGAGTTAGACGCACTGAGTGTAGTTCTGGTAAGACTGAATCAGAGAATCAGATGAACAGAGGAAGAGTAGATAGATGTCCCGATATGGAGTAGCCCAGAGTCTGACCTCAAGGCAAGCAAAAGAATGGTCACGTGGTCTCCAGGGAGGCTGAACCAGAGAGACTGTGTAAAGGGGACCCAGGCACGCCTGAGTGGGGGACACAATCCTTAACGTACCGAAGAGAATGAGCAGAATCAACGATTCGGGGGAATTTTCTCTCCTTCTGTTCCCCAGACCTTCGTGTCTGAACTGAAAGGCAAGTCCCCAGCTCCCTCTCCGCCATGAAGGGTCTAATAATCCTAGACTTGAGCCTGAATTCCCAAACTTTTTAAGAAAGCACAGTTGTAGCCAGGCATGATGGCCCACGCCTGTAGTCCCAGCACTCAGGAGACTGAGGGAGGAGGATCGCCCTGAGTTTGCAGCCAGCCTGGGCTACTGAGTTCAAGAAAGCCTGCCCTACAAAAAGAGAGGTTGACTCAAAAAAAAAAAAAAAAAAAAGAGCATCACTTTCAAAGAGGAAGGATGGAACATGCTTGATGTAGTAGTTTGAGTTACAATTTTCATTTGCTTACAGACATGAAATTTGGATATTTCCATTTGTGCTACTGTCTCAGGCCTTGAAAACAAGAGTTAAAAGCAAATGGCGGGGGAGACTAGAGAAATACAACAATGTAGGAAACTGAGGAAAAAAGCCACCAATCCACATAAATTATACTCTCATAAAAACAGCGATGAATACAGCCAAGAGGTCTCTCCACTGGCCTACACAGCGCCATGGCTGGGATGACCAGGGCTCAGAGTTTTGTGTGCTTTGTGCTGCCTTGCATGGGCTCCACCCTTCCAAGAGCAGGTCTGAGACACTGCCAGGGTCTCGGAGAACACTGTGTTCTCGCGGAAGGATCACCCTCTCCAGTCAGCCACTGCTGTGAGGTCACAGCCTGCGTACCTTGGTGACTGAGATGATCATCAAAATCAGAATCTCAGCGTGATGGTTCTGTACACCCCTAACCCGGCCCAGTCATGTTCTATTCCCTAGCTCCATGGTGAGTTCTGGAATACAGGGTCAGATACAAACTCAACCTAGGGGTAAAGAAAGTCCTACATGCAAAATCCTGTCCAGGTTGAGATATTAAAAATTAAGGTTAAAGAGTCAAATTTTGACCTCACAGCAGTAGGCACTGCAAGATGTGGTAAGAGAGGCAGCTGCAGGGTTTGTTTTAATATTACCTCTTATGTAAGTGTGACGGTCCATGAACAAATAGAACTCCCAAAGGGCCAATTGGAATTTAAAGTAGTGCTCTTAACAGTTGAGCTCAGCGACCCTCACCCACGTCTCTGGTCCAAGACTGAGAAATGAGAGCCCCAAGCCTGTAAAATGCAGGGTTTATAAAGGCTGAAACCACAAAATTACAGGAGCACAGCAAGTTCGTTATGCTCAGGTGGGCATCCTGCTTGGCAGGAACAGACGGTTTTTCTTTGGGGTTTTTCCGAGAAGGGACAAGGAACAATATATACAGCAGTTTCGTTTACCGAATGTGGGCGTGGGCTGTTTGAGGTGGCCTGGGGGTCAGACGTGGAGGTAGTTCATCCTGAAACCAGGTTTGGGAACATCACAATAAGATGAGTAGTCTGAATGATATTTGCATGGTGAAAGTAGCTTGAACAGGTAGTAGCAGAACAGAAGACATTACTGCTTTTACTTTATGTCATATTTTAAGTATGAATCTAATTTTTTAAAAGTTATTTTTATGAAGATAATATTGATTAAAGTGGATTATTGTGCTCGTTCTTGCAAAATTTGGCACCCTGTCTTCGAGGAAATTACACCAGTTAAAAACATGACATTAGTTAAAGAATTTCCTGATGAAATTGAAAAGTGTTAGCATCAAAACTGGTCACCGACCTGAAGAAAAACCAGATGAATAGTGTAAAGAAGAGGCTCGGCCCCTCGTGTTCTCTTCCTAGTTCGTTTCTGGTTGATTTTTGTGTAGGGATCCTATTCATTAACGGAGGGGGATGGTTAGACGTCAGCCCTATTTCCTGGCTTTGTGAGCTTGGAGATACCAGAATGGGATGTATTTTAAATCAAGGGCACCTGAACCTGATGTTCCATAGATACCAAAGGTCAGAGCTACTCATCGCTACTTAGCAAAATAACATATTCTACATTTCAGTACCTTACTTAGAAGGTCCATTGTTTTAATTAATTTGTTATATTTAAATTACACTACAGAAAATTTTAAAAAAATCTATTTGTAAATTACCACTATAAAGTGAGCCCTGCGATATTTAAGTGAAATTATTACTCAGCGGAAGTTAACATTTAGGAATGTTTGTAGAGGTGGACAAAAGAATTTTATAATGATGTTTGTTTTGCTGCTCAGATTTAGATGCATACATTTTCTAATGATATTTTATTCTATGTGATTTTACCAAGAGATAATTAATCTCTATTTATAGGATGCATTTTGGAAACACTTATTTTACAAAACACGTATTTTGAAACACTTATTTTGTAAAAATAAGTGTTTGCAGTTAGCAAACATTCATATACCAAATATTTACAAAAGTTTTATTAGTAAAACACTACTGTTCAGATATTTTTAAAACTTCTGAGGGAAAATAATTTCCAACTTACAATTCTAAAAGAAGCCAAAGTATTAAACTTAAATAAGGGTAGGGTTAAGAGATTTTCAAACATGCAAATTCCCCAAATATTTATTACTTACACAATTCTTTGGGAAGTTATTGGAAAATATGTTCTAAGAAAAACAAAGGAACAGTAGGGTGTGGCGGTGAATGCCTATAATCCCAACACTCTGGAGGCTGAGGCAGGAGGATCATTGTGAGTTTGAGACCAGCCTGGGCTACAAAGTGAGCTCAAGGCCAGCCTGAACTGCATAGAGAGACCTTGTCTCAAAAAGACCAAAACAAACAAGGAAGTAACCAAAATAGAGGAAAACAGAAATCTACCAGGTAGGTGAAACAACCAGAAGAGAGATGAAAGGTGCCCAAGGATGACAATAAAAACAAATGAAAGGAAAACAGGTACAGAGAACAACGACAAGGACACAAGTCATCTGATGCCGTTCGCCAAGCAGTGATGCCGGCGGTGGACAACCTGATAGACAAGAACACTTCAAAAGAAGAGCTACTTGCAGAAATTTTCAAGATAAAACAGAAAATCAACCCAAAAATTATTTTGATACTTTTCTAGAACTGACAAACACGATTACCTCCACAAGCAAAAAGTTACACAACAGTGAGAGATAATCACAGTGACCTATCTGTGAGTGAAATTTGATGTGAATAATGATGCAAGCCCCGAAGATTGGGCTGACCAAGTAGTATTGTACAAATACACCAGAGGAATGGAAGATGGGAGACTGCGTGTCTAGAGGTGTCTGTAAGTAGCTACAGTATCCTAGATCTATGGGGTAAGGAGTACTGCAAGCTGATTTCTTACCTTCTGTAAGGGGGTCATCAATGAATAATAGCTTATACTGCAAAACCAAACATTAGCATTTTACTTAGAAATATAGGGGTAGCTCCAAAAGACAGAGTTAATAAAGTAGAATGTAGAAATGATATGTGTGTGTGTGCTGTACCTTTATAATAAAAGCTATGAAAACTATAATAGAAACTATGAAAATACATGCAACTTTGGTTAAAAACATGAAACTTTTTAAAAGAGAAAAATAGGGACTTCCGGGAAGATGGCGACCGGGGAGGCAGCAGAGAGAGAACCTCCCAGAGGATTACCACCCAAACAATGAAATATAGCAACATGAAGACAGAAATGAGGACTTCCAGGAAGAAGACGACCAGCCGAGAGAGCGAGTGCGGAGGGAAGAAGGGCTTCAGCTCCTGAACCCGACAGAGAACGCGCTACTGGGACAAATTGCGCCAAACCGGGCAGCGCTCCGGGATCCTGCTCAGAACCCCACCCCCTGCGGCCAGCGCTGTGTGAACTGGAGCAACAGCGACCGGCCGGCGGGATTTCTGAGTCGGGGAAAATCTCCATCCAGGGAAAAACATCTGAACGGCACTCCTGTCTGCATGATCACAGGGTGAGTTAAGTGAGCGCTCTAACCGGTTTTTCCTGAATCGGGAAGAAGCTCAGCCCAGCGAGAGACATCAAAGCAGCTTTAAGGACTGCAGGATCTCCCGGGTGGGAAGACCAACTTAGGCGCCCCAACGGGGTTTGTGAGGGGGGAAGGAGCTCCACCCAGGGAGGAACACCTGAGTGGCCTATCTGCAAGAATCCTGGAGTGGTGAGCTATTTATTCGCCCCGGCCAGGTCTTGGGGTAGGGAGTAGAAGCAGAAATCTCAGCAGACAGCTTAAGGGACATTCTCCCAAAGAGAAGTAACCATTGGAGCAGCCTCTGCAGCAGACCTTTGCCTGCTGAACTGTCTGTGGAATTTATAGCTCCACAGGTTGAATCTGATACCCAAAAATGGGAAAACAGAGGAACAAAACGCAGTCTCAAAACTCAACCCCACCCAGAACAAGTTTTGAATGTGAAGATACAGGGGAACCAGGAAGCCTCATAACTTCAAGTTATGAAACGATTGCATCCGAAATAAAACAACTCCAACAGGCCATGAAAGAGCTTAAAGCAGAAATAACCCACATA